>JANAVB010007798.1:2201919-2262283 GCA_029216955.1 Iris pallida | reverse complement strand
TTACTTATGTTGCATGAAAATGGGCATGGATACGAGTACGGACACGATATGGATATGGGCACCATTTTCTCGTGTCCGTGCAACATATGATGCTATTGATTAGTGATTTCTTTCCTTGGAGTGGTTCCAAGTTATAATTTTGTTTTGGAGTGATTTGGTTGCTATTTGGCGGTGAGATAATGTCTCCTTTTCGTCCAATGATTTGGTGAAAATTTTGTGTAGTGATGTTTCTAGATCGATCTCTATCACATGCTCATTGAAGAAAAATATGATAAATAGTGGAGCTCTTGTCAAAATTTACTTTTTCAGTTTGAGCCTGTTTTACGTTTTGATTATATCTATTTGAATAGGTATATCCCTTTCTTCCTTTGGTACAATTACGTACTTCGGTTTTCTGAGCCTCTAACTACCAATATACTAATGGACTTTTAACTTTTGCAGTTGTGCCAACAGCTCTGGGGACTGCTCTGGATATAAACCTCAGTAATGCATCTCTTGTTTTCATATCTGTGACATTTGCTACAATGGTTTGTTCTATTTGAATTGGAAAATTTGTCCTTCTATCTCTGCTTGTTAAAATTAGTAACAACATATTGAATATTGTATTATCTGCTTGTTTTCATCCTTATGTTTCATTACTTTTTTCATCCATGCAGTGTAAATCTGCTTCACCAATATTTCTTCTTCTGTTTGCCTTTGCATTTAGGTGAGTTTTTGACACCCTGTAAGTAGCTCCTTAACCTTGTTAATCATTGTTTATTTATTTCTGTAAAATAGTTTCTATCTTTTCCTAATAATTTGGCACATAACATTATCCTTTATTAACTTTTCCCAGTGTACCTTTCTTTTTTCTTTATGAACGTAAACTTGGCATCCTGAAAATTTCTCTGAATCTCATATACGTATTATTTTACCAGAGTATCTTTTTGATACCCAACCTAGCTTGTTGTTGAAGTTTTTTAATTTATATCTGTGATCAAAATGGAACATAGAGTTACTGTTTCCATGCACTTCCTTCATGAGATTATATTTTACTAAACTGAATTACAAGGTTTTGTTAAGGCTGTTTTTTGTCACTAAGAATGAGGGAAAGGAAAATGAAACTTGATCCTATGTAAACCGGATCCCATTTCTACATGGAACACTTTGATTTTCCTTCCCCCACTTTCCACCAAATCGAACACAAACTAAGTGACCTAAAAGTTTTCTCTCGGCCACCCACTATAAGATTAGCATTGATTTCTTTTTTTATTTTTTGAGAAAGTTAGTGAGAGGCTAATCCTCCCCCCGTGTTTCATTAATGAGTTAATAACGAAACGAAGAGTACATAATAAACTAGCCCCTCAAAACAATCCATATGGGTAGCTAGTAAAAAATACAAAGAAAATATTTTCTTCCTTACCAAATATACTGATAGTACACTATAGCTCTTACATATCCCAAAATGTAATGGTGAACGGGTCCAAATGCTCCATTGTCACTATTCGCCTTCTCTCCTGAACTAGTCACCTCTGCCTCTTCGGTGTTTATAGCGTTGGTTTTTATATCATTAGTTTTCCTCTAAATAAATGAAATGAAGAGTATAACCACCAGACAGTGTCCAATCCACAGCAGGGTTCTATTTGGCTTACCACAGATATCAATCGGGTCCCACGAGTAGTGAAGCCATGGGTTAGAAGGAATAAACATAATAAGGGAAATGGATCTCATCCCAAACGGTTTCTCCTGATGGCTTGTCAACAGCAGAAGCCCGTTTTTATGAGCTTCTCTTAACTTTGGCTTATACTATTGGACTCGTCCTAAAAATCTTAAACAAACAGAAAGCAGTTGAAGTGCTCACTGAGCAAAGCCAAATGTTCTCAATCTTCAGAAGCTGCCTATTTTCTATCAGCAGGGCTTGTGAAAACCTGTTTAACAAATTAAGCAATTTTCCACACTTTATAATCAGCCACATTATTACAGCCTGAAAATACAGTAAAACCCACATTTTCCAGATCTTAATGTTATTTACATAATTTAAGCAAGGTTCATGTTAGTAGATCTAGGAAGTGGTAAAATTGACCCACTCAACCTAGAGCGAAATGCATCAGCAAACTCCTTATGTCGTTTCCTCTTTAGCTTCACTTATTCCTTGGACCGTTCCTATTTAATGAATGCCAATATCATGTGGGATGTTCACTGTGATTTACATGCCTTATTTGCGACCACCTTTCTACTCTTGCGATACATAATCACAAGTCAATTAGTTAATACCAGATTAATAAGAGAATGCTTATACTTGCTACACGATTTGCACCGATCAGCCAACAGATAGAAGGATCTGGAACAGTCAATCACTTGGCTTTCCCAGAATTGACTTGTTTCTATTTTGCACTTTTTCCTCCCTTAGTTAACAACATTTTGTACCAAATATAAGCATTCTCCTATTAATCCGGTATTAAGTATTAGTATCACAATGAAATTAAGTTTTTATAAGTTCATTACAAGTTTCCTAGTCTTTGTTCTAATTCTAGTATACAATGATAATTTCCATGTGTACTTTAAAGCATTTTTGTATCAATACCTCAAAGTCTTATGTAGACATGTGTTGTCTAATATAATTGTGTGGTTTCTTTTTTCTAATTGACTTTCTCTATCTTGATGCTTGCTATCAATCTAAAGATGCCTTGTACTTTTGGAAGGTTGGAGAGCCCTAGCATTAAGCTTCTAGGGATAATCATCATTTCCATAGGCGTTCTACTAACAGGTACATGATTAGATGCATGCAGATGCTGTGCATTTCTACAATAATTTATTATTCATCCATCATATTTTTGTGCTTTTCTCTCAAAAAATATTTTTTTTGCTAAATGTTGAAGAAAACCTTGAAGCAATATGTGATAATATAGATCTATATTCTCTTGGAACATAGATAACTCAATGCTTGATGTCCTCAAACTGATAATATGAATTGAAGTGTATTTGATTTCAAATCTGATCCTTGTTGATTATATTCCCCCCTTCACAACGCATTTTCACTGTCATTTTTGACACTTCTTCCCACTTGGCCAAGTCCAACAATGAAGCAAAAACAAACAATAAAAAAGGAGGGGTGGGGGTGGGAGGGGGGGAAGACTTTTATAGTTTTAGTTGAAGAAAAAAGATAGCATTAACAGTGTCTTCCTATTTCCTACTCAAGCTTTACAGGGGTGATGGAATTTTCTGTCATTTTCTTTTAACGAGTAAATATTCTATGAAACTAAGACTTATAGCACACTAATGAAACTTATGTTGCAAAAGTGAATAGTTACATTGCTTGTTGTAGAAGAGGCTAGATTGGGAAAATATTGGATTAATTTAATTCGGGCTCTATGCCAAAAATTGACCAAACATTATATAGGGATAGAAAAGTGCTAAAGAGAAAGAAAAAATTCATTAGATAATAGGTAGTGTATGTGATAATGACACCGCTGGTGACACCACTAGAAACTAGATTGGCAACTTGTGTGTCTTATTGTGTATCAATTTTCTTGCGCATCATTTCGTGTATTGCGTATCGTATGATACAATATGAGTTTAGGTATATACTTTTAAATCCATATGAATACATTTTTATATAGTTTTCTCATATATTTTTTCCTTTCATCTTTACGGTTCTATCTAATTCCGTAATCAAAATTCTTAAGTATATAGTACACGGCTCAACTAAAATCACTGATACTATCCGTCACCCTATATGTTTTGTATCGGATTAACCGGTAAATAACAAAATGGTAGTATATCATATAAGATACATCGCATAAGATACGTATCGCGTATTGTACGATACTAACAACATAGACTAGAACTATAAAAAGAAAATAGACATTCTTCTAACTTCCCTCGACGTGGAGCTTAGATAACAAATACTTAGTTTGGAGAGAAATATAGAAACAAGGCCATCCATTCAGGCTGTGAGAGATAGTTGCGGCCTTCTAGGTAGCGAGGGAGTAAGTTGCAGCCTTTTAGGCAACGAGAGAGTGAGTTATGGCCTCTGTGGTGGTGACAGAGTGAGTTGTGGCAGTGGCGGACCCTTTTTTTGGTGGTGGGTTGGTTGGGGGGGGGGGGGGGGGGGGGGGGGGGGGGGGGGGGGGGGGGGTTATATTAACGTAGATACAAGGGAGAAAAAGTTAAAAAATTAAAATAATGTGGTGAGAGAGAATTGAACTCCGGACCTCAAGTTAAAATCTCCTCCACTTACCAACTAGGCAACCATTCACTTATGAACTTTTCGGAGAAAATTAAATGGTAGGAAAAAACAGAACTAGTGAGAGAGTTGTGGATTTCAGGGCTCGAAAAAGAATCACTTGTGGCCTCCGGGGCAGCGAGAGAGCGTGAGCAACTGATTAGTGGGCTAGGCTGATAAAACAGGTGACCCAGGAGTAGCTGACTTGAAAAACTCAGCTAATTATTTGGTCAGCCTGACAAAACAGGCAGGCCCGGGAGTAGTAAAAGTTCGATGGGAACTTCTTCACCTTTTCTAAGAATTAGACATGTTCACTTTCTACTTAATAGTAACCTCATGAATTTTGATTCTCCAAAAGCTACAAATGTGCTATTTTCAGCTTAGCAGCATTGGCAATACAGAATGCATTTAATTCTGGCTTGTTTCTCACTTCAATATTTGTGTTACTTAACTTCAGATTGTCTGCTAACATGCAGGTAAAACTTGTTCATACTTCACATCTTAATATCTCACGAGTCTTTATAAATGATAGCCTGCTGACTGACACAAAGCCCATCAGTTGCCAAGGAGACCGAATTTGATTTCTGGGGGTTCATTTTTGTTACACTTGCTGCTGTTATGTCAGGTTTTCGTTGGTCAATGACTCAGATTCTTTTGCAGGTATTATTATCAGTACGATTACATCCAATTCATTTTGGATAAAGGCTTTGTTGTTGTTTTATAACATCCAATTTTAGCTGCTTCTATTTTAAAGATTTCTGGATCACATTTTTGAAGACTTTAAATACCAAAGTGATCTTTTTGATTAGTCTCACTTCATTTTTCACTATATGACCTAAATTCTTGTTTCTTTGTATGCTCCTTCCAACGTGACATGAAGAAAGAGGCCTACGGTAAGCATCTTACCATATATTTCTTATTTTAATTGCAAGAAGCCATAATGATGAAGATTGGATCTGCGTAATTACATAACCACAAGTGTTTTGTGTGGAAAACACGCAGTTTCCTGCCTGTTCGAGGATTACATCCTCTTCACTATGGTGACAATTGATCTACCAGATTGGCATGTATATCTAATTGTTGTATCCCTGGGGCTATCCATAAATTTTCTGTTTCATTTTGCATCTTCTAGATCTAGATATATAAAATTTGAAAAATCTTGATGTGATACAGGTTTGAAGAATCCAATTATTCTGATGGGATATGTTAGTCCAGTGATGGCAATAGCAACAGCACTTCTCTCCTTTATAATGGATCCTTGGCATGAATTTCATAAGAACATATACTTTGATAACTCATGGCACATAATACGGAGTTGTCTATTGATGCTTATAGGAGGGTCATTGGCATTTTTTATGGTATGGTCTAGATTGAACTCTGCTTGTAGGACGCATCTACTGTCCTTTAAGATTCCTTCTCTCTCACATATGTCGTATTTGTCGTTTTTCATCAACATCTTTGTGTTGTAATCGTCCTTTAGTACTTTGTAACTGTTCTCAAATAAAGCAGTTTCATTATTCTTCATGATGCAGGTTTTAACGGAATATTTCTAGTTTCAGCAACCAGCGCAGTAACAGTTACGATAGCTGGCGTTGTAAAGGAAGCTGTCACTATATTGGTATAAAGTCGTTAACTCATGCTTCTGAATGTGACATAATTTGTTCTTAACATAATGCTATTTAAAAAGTTTTGCAATCTCATTCTAATCATTAAAATTCTTTACTAGTTTATATAACTTTAATTATCCATGGATCTTAATTTTTGAAATTTTTTTTTGTTTGTTTTCAGCTGTTCTTATTACCTCACCTCCCATTTATGTTTAGTTTCTATATAGTTACTAACAAGTCATGGAAATGACCAAAAGTGGATGTAATAACAGGAAAGAAATACAAATGGAATAAAAGAAGAGACAAAGTAGCTATCTTCTACCTCCTAAGAGAAAATTATTGTCTTCACACGGTTCTTGTGAAACATAATTTTAAATTGAATATTTGTTTTGGATAATCGAGATAAAGATCAAACCACAAGAACAAGAGTGCAGATGAAATACAATTTACGTGGAAACCTAAATTGAGAAAATCCATGGGCATTAGCAGATTGTTTTCTTCTTCCACTATTTTCAGATGATTCAATAATACAAGATTATCAAATGGTGGCTATTTATAAGCCCCTTATACCCTAAATAATAGACAAATACCCTCCAACTAATTTGGGTACACAAAATACAATATACACGCACAAAATTTAGGTCGGGGGCCCTACCCCTGAATTAACTGTGTAGCACACACTGCGGCAGAACCTCGGATGAGGGAAGTGGTGGAAGGGTCCTTGCCATTTGGTGTAACTGAACCAACTTGTGAGCAGACGATTGAATAGGATTCAAGACATCCCAACAATATTTTTAGGCAGATTTACTAGTCGGAGGGGGTACACCTTGTGATAGATGTCTTGTTAGTCCCGGGGCTTGATCAAAGATGATAGAACTAGATGTCGAGATCAGAGGTTCAAACAAACGTCCCCCTTCTGATTATTCTCGAGATCCACGAGGAACACATAAATAAATCTGATTACAAAAGCAACAATAATCAGAAAATAAACTCACGTTATTCCTCGCAATCGCAGTTGCTGACGGACAGAACTGAGTTACAACTCAGAGAAAGAGAAGAATGAAGAAGAGGAAAGGTTCTTGCTGGGGTGATTAAGATCACCGTTGCTCAAAGCAAGATTCGTCCCACCATGTTCTGCTTCCAGGAACCAACAAGTTCACGAAGAACTTCTGGAACGCTCGTAAGTCAATATTTTAGACTTGAACGGGCTTCCTGGACTTTACGGATTCCTTAACTCTCTTCTTGGTGCATCTTCCAAAGAGGCCAAGGGGCTCTATTTATAGAGTGGAGTGAGACTTCACCTTTTCTCCTATCCGATGTGGGACTAAAATACCAATACTCAAAAAAAGTTTGATATTTTAGATCATCCCACAATCAGCATAGTAGTGTGTCAGTCCACGCCTACCCCCCGAACACTTCCATGCATGCACGAGACAACCTGGAGTCCGTGTCCGAGTCCGAGTCCGCACAACAAAATCAACTTGTCCTTGTTGGAATTAATCCTTTTTTTTCTAGGAAAATACTCCCACATGGCACACACTTGTGCCCCACCACACCTCATGTGCACACCTCAACACAAGCAATGCATTATATTGAGATACTCACCATTTGGTGTAGCCGATGTGGGACTATCTTTCCTAGTCTAAAGGCAAAAAACCAACAATCTCCCACATATCTCAATATATGGGTTGAGCGTTCCTCACAGTGACTGTCCATCATGCATTAGGAGAGATGTCGCTGACGACTTGAATCTTCCCGCATGGGTCAAATACAGTATGATACAAGAATGGACTAAGCCTTGAATTCTGCACCATGACTGCAATTTTTTTCACTCACATAATGACATCAGCTGTGCTTCCGGTCGCACATTAAAGGTCCCGTGCATGCCTGGTTTCGGTGTACGTATCTTGGACGTCTACAAGTTTACCCTCAAGAGATGGCCTGAATCTCTTCTCATACATTCTAGGTGAGTTCTTTAAAGAGTTCTTTGGCATGAAGCCTTGCGCTTCCTTGCGGTGCTACCCCCTATGACATGGCCCAAAGCCGAGGCTACACCTCATCGTGGTGTCACGCCACTGTAGCATGAGGTCTCAGCCTCTTTGTAGTGCCAAACTACCCAGCATGAAGCCTTGCGCTTCCTTGCGGTGTTACGCCGCTATGACATGGCTCGCGTAGCCGAGACTTTACCCACTCTAGGTACCTCTTGGTGGTGTTACACCACTGTAACATGAGGTCACCGCCTCTCTTTGTAGTGCTGACTACCACTCTTCATTCTACAACATTAGGCTACCTGCCTATATGCGGTGCTACGCCGCTGTGACATGGCTCGCAAAGCCGAGGCATTACCCTTACCGAGGAACCTCTTGGTGGTGTCACCCCACTGTAGCATGGAGACCTTACGCTCCTTTGTAGTGTTGTGCTACCGTGCTTCCTGTAGAGCACACCAGACATTCGAAATGCCTGAGAACTCATTAAGGCGTCTAAGCTATCCTCCCACATGACTTGTTCTTTTAAGAGAACAGAGAGTAGACAACAATGGTTATGGGTCCGTAACCCCTCAGTGTCTCAAAGGACTATCCACTGTTCCAGACATTCTCTCCGTCAGTGGTCCTTCTTTGAACCAAAAGTTAGATGCCTAGTAGATTTCTCTTTGAACTAATAGCATAAAACTTTATGATAGAATAACAAAGACAGAATATCATATCGTCTTCAAGTCCATCATAATTGTCGTGTCTCGACCAGCTGGCGCTTGAGACCTTTGGTGAACGGATCGGCCAGATTTTCCTGACTCCGAACATCAATCACGGTAATGACTCCAGTCTTTATCAGATCATTCACCGCCCTGTGCCTCAATCGCACGTCCTCTTCTTACCATTGAAGAGATCATTTGATGCCACCGCTGCAGCTGCCTGGTTGTCGCAGTATATCGGTACCGCGGAATCTGCGCACCAACCACTGGATATCATACATGAGCTCCCAAAGCCATTATGCTTCTTCTGCTGCAGCAGCCAGTGCAAAGAACTCAGATTCCATTGAGGAATGAGAGAGCATTGTCTGCTTCTTCGACTTCTACGATATAGCAACTCCACCCATGGAGAAATGTATCCTCATGTGGACCTTTCGCTCTCTGCTTCTGAACACCAGCTTGCCTCACTGAAGCCTTCCACTACTGTTGGATATCCGTGTAGTGCAGTGCATACTTCTGAGTCCTCTTGAGATATTCATAACTCTCTTCACGGCCTTCCAGTACTCCACACCTGGGTTGCTCGTGAATCTACTCAGCATCCCCACGGCGAAAGCTATGTCAGGCCTTGTGGCAGTAATTGCATACATCAAACTCCCGATGACGCTTGAGTACTCCAGCTACCTAACGCTTTTCCTAGGATTTGGCTTCAGCTTCTTGTCACATCGTAAGGAGTATCGATCCCTGGAAGATCCTGATATCCATAGCATGTGAGCATCTTCTTAATGTAATGAGACTGTGACAACGCCACTCCAGTGACTGTCGGATGATCTTTATCCCTAGGATAACATCAGCTTCCCCTAAGTCTTTCATACTGAACTTAGATGAGAGGAACTTCTTTGTCTCAGTGACACGTGCTAGATCCGTACCCAGGATCAGCATGTCATCCACGTATAGACAAACGATGACTCCTCTCTCGTCAACGAACTTTGTGTAAACACATTTGTCCACCTCACTGACCATGTAGCCGTTTGATCTAATACTTTGTCAAACTTCTCGTGCCACATCTTGGGAGCTTGCTTCAGACCGTATAGAGATCTCACCAACCTGCAGACATTGTCTTCAAGGCCCTTGACGATAAATCCTTCTGGTGTTGCATGTAGATCTCTTCGGTCAACTCTCCATTCAGGAATGCTGCCTTCACATCCATCTGATGTATGACGAGCTTGTGAATTGCTCAGAGCAATCAACATCCTGATGGTTGTCATTCGCGCTACTGGAGCATATGTGTCGAAGTAGTCGATCCCTGCTTATGAGAAAACCCTTTGGCTACCAGCCTTGCTTTGAACTTGTCAATAGTTCCATCGGCCTTCATCTTCTTCTTGAAGATCCACTTGTATCCGATTGGTTTAGCTCCTTCAGGCAGATCGACCAACACCCATATATTGTTGGAGGTTATAGAGTCATACTCATCATTGATAGCCTCCCTCCAGAAGACAGCGTCTCTGGTCTTCATCGCCTCATCATAGGTAAGCGGATCAGCTTTCACATGATAGGTGATGAACTCATCTCCGAAGTCCTTCTGTCTCCTCACCCGCTTAAATCTGGGTTCTGCGAGTTCTGGTTCAACAATTGTCTCTGGTATGACAATTTTTTTTTCTTGGACTGCATCTTCTTTGGAAGTAATAGCCGCCTGTGCACTCACATTATTCTTCGGAATGTTCGCGATAACAATGTTCTTGTACCTCGCAAATTTATCTTCAAAGAATTCGGCGTCGCGAGATTCAATGATTTGATTGGTTTCAACATCAAGAAACCTCCGAGCATCACTTTTCTCAGCATACCCCAAGAAGATCGTCTTTGTAGTTCTTGTCACAAGCTTTGAATCTTCAAGTCTGGAAGCTTCATATATGCCAGGCACCCCCACACTCGAATGACGTTCAAGTTGGGTCTGACTTTGAACCAGAGTTCATGAGGAGTGACTTCGGAACCTGCGTACGGCACTCTGTTCAGAATGAACGTAGCCGTTAACGCAGCTTCTCCCCAGAAGCAGTTTGGAAGACCTGCAGTCAACAGCATTGAGTTCATTATCTCTGTCAACGTCCTGTTCTTCCTTTTAGCTACTCTATTTGATTGAGGAGAATACGGAGCAGTTGTCTCATTGACAATTCCATCTTCTTTGCAAACGATACGAATTCAATAGACCTGTACTCTCCGCCTCGATCACTTCTGAGTCTCTTGAGTTGTTGTCCAGTTTGACGTTCAGCCTCAGCCCTAAACTAAGGGTGCAACTCGGGCGGTTTGGGTCGGGCTTGAGGTTAACCCGAGTCCAACCCGATGAATCATAAGCCTAGCCCGAGCCCAAGCCCAGCCCGACCTCGGGTTCAACATATGAAGCCCAAGACCAAGCCCGGAGGATCGGGTTTGGCTCGGGTTGGGTCGGGTCCATCGGGTTTATCGGGCTCTAATATACTAATTGAAACAATTTTAAACAAAAGTAATATTAAACCCATAATCAAATAGCAATCAAGTCTTGATCATTACAAAATACAAACTGAAATAAGATTTAGGATAAGGAGTTTAAGAGTTTGGGTGAAGGAATTTAGGATTTAAACTTTTTATTTAAGAAGTATGACAATATATATAATATATATATAAAATATATATAATATATATATATATATATATATATATAGTCGGGTTTCAGGTTCTTCGGATAACCCGACACATGAACCCGAGCCCAACTCGATTTATGATCGGGTTCACATATTTAAACCCGAGCCCGTACCGAGTATCTTCAATCCTAACCCAACCCATTAACGAGTTTACTCGATCGGGCTCGGGTTTAGCCCGCCCGAGTTGCACCCCTACCCTAAACTCAGACGAACGCGTACTTCGAGTAGTCATCGATGAATGTAATAAAATACTTCATCTTGGCCTTTGTGGAGAACTTTCTGAAGTCACAGATATCTGAGTGTACCAACTCCAGAAGATCTGTACTTCGATTCACCCGTTTGAACGGTTTTCTAGTGATCTTTGTCTATGCACAAACCTCACACTTCTCCACCTCCTTACTCCCACATTTGGAGATAAGCCCTAGACTAGACATTTTGTTTATTCTTTTACAATGAACATGTCCTAGTCTATTGTGCCATAACTCAAGAGAATAACCAGAAGAAGAAACTGCATTAATCATTTTTGCAGGAGTTACAAGTTGAAGTTTGAACGTCCCTTCGGTACAATAAGCTTTCCTAAGTATGTTCCTTTGTAGGACATCACTATCTGTCCAGCATTGACGTCCATCCTCAAGCCTGCGTTACATAGCAGACTTCCAGAGACCAGGTTCTTGGCTATCACCTACATGCTTCACATCTTGAAACGTCAGCGACTTTCCCGAAGTCAGGTTCAGTACCACCGTTCCTGTCCCCAGTACTTCAGCTTGTGTCTGGTCCGCCACCATAACCTTCTCTGATGTAGGCTTGTATGTGGTGAACAACTCCTTATTAGAGCAAACATGGTATGATGCACCCGTGTCCACCCACCAGTCGGTGTCAACAACAGCCGTGGCAACCTGTGCAATCATGGCAATCTTGTTAGGCTCACCTTGCTCTATCTGTTTGGACTTTGATCTGCAGTCTCTACGATAGTGGGCCCTTCTTTCCACAGTTGAAGCAAGTCACATCTGACTTGGGCTTTGGCTTTGACTTGAACGAAGCCGACTTCACCTTCAGATGGTTGGATTCCTTCTTCTGGTTGTGAGAAACCTTATGCTTCCCCTTGGAGTCCCCCGCATGCACCAAGTTGGCCTCTGCCAACTGTTTGGACAACGTGTCCAATTTGTTTTTAGCCATCAACGCATCTCTAACATTGATGTTGTGAAGTAGTTGATCCAGGCTGATTTGCATCTTCTTCATGTGCATGTCCGAGATAAAACTGTTCCATCCTGATGGAAGCTTGGCAACTATACCCCCTACGACAAAAGCGTCGACAAGTGGCATGCCATCGTCCTCAAATTTTTGACGTAACTTGAGGAACTCCTTGACTTGAGGCAACATCGCCTTGTCGTCCTCAAAGCGCATGTTCCAGACCTTCTCAGTCACATGGATCTTGTTGCGGTTCTTATCCGCCTGATAATGCTTCTCTAGAGACTCCCAGACGACCTTAGCATGGTCCGTCTTGCTGTATGACTCCGCCAGAGTATCCTCCATGGAGTTCAAAATCATCAGCTTGCAGAGATTGTTGTCTCTCCTCCATTTGTTCTGCTTTGCGGTTGCAATCGCAACTGTCCGAACAGTAGCATCATCCTCGTCCGGAATCTCCGGTTCTGGTTCTGTCAGAACGTAGTCCACCTCTGCCAGTTGCAGATTCATGCATACCTTCCTCTTCCAAGAGTTGTAATGATCCCCGTCGAACTTCTCAAGTTTGTTGAAACTTGTATCCAGAAGTTTCGCACGACTGTTCTCCATCTACAAGGATCTTGCTTTGAGATTGTTAGTCCCGGGACTTGATCAAAGATGGTAGAACTAGATGTCGAGATCAGAGGTTCAAACAAACGTTTCCCTTCTGATTATTCTCGAGATCCACGAGGAACACTATAATATAAATCTGATTACAAAAGCAACAATAATCAGAAAATAAATCTCACGTTCTTCCTCGCAATCGCAGTTGCTGACGGACAGAACTGAGTTACAACTCATAGAAAAGAGAAAAGAAGAAGGAAAGGTTCTTGCTGGGGTGATTAAGATCACCGTTGCTCAAAGCAAAATTCGTCCCACCACGATCTACTTCCAGGAACCAGCAAGTTCACGAAGAACTTCTGGAACGCTCGTAAGTCAATATTTGAGACTTGAACGGGCTTCCTAGACTTTACGGACCCCCTTAACTCTCTTCTTGGTGCATCTTCCAAAGGAGGCCAAGGGGCTCTATTTATAGAGTGGAGTGAGACTTCACCTTTTCTCCTATCCGATGTGGGACTAAAATACCAATACTCAAAAAAAGAGTTTGATATTTTAGATCATCCCACAATCAGCATAGTAGTGTGCCAGTCCACGCCTACCCCCCGAACACTCCCGTGCATGCACGAGAAACCTGGAGTCCGTGTCCGAGTCCGAGTCTGCACAACAAAAATCAACTTGCATCCTTGTTGGAATTAATCCTTTTTTCCTTCTAGGAAAATACTCCCACATGGCACACACTTGTGCCCCACCACACCTCATGTGCACACCTCAACACAAGCAATGCATTATATTGAGATACTCACCATTTGGTGTAGCCGATGTGGGACTATCTTTCCTAGTCTAAAGGCAAAAACACCAACATGTCTTTGGTGTGCCAGTCTTTCAATAGACTTGGGGATTACACTCAAGACAAGGGGAAGCTCAAGATGTAGGCATTAGTCTCAAACTTGTATGAATGAAAGCAAAGGATTCTAATTGAGGCAAACTTGTGATTAGCTGGCAGATAGTTTCATTCTTGCTTCGGTTTGAGTTTGTATCTTGTGTTCTTTTTATCTTTTGTTTTCCGGGGACTTGTACTTGGGTCTTTGTTTCGTTAACTATCATTAATGGAATGCGGGTAGAATTTTATACCCACCGTGTACTCTAGTGCAAAGACTTGGGGCTTCCATATATTTGTAGAAAATAATAGTTGGATAATTTTATTGATGGACTACTTCACTATATATAGGGAGTCTAGCTCCTCTACATACTACATATTCCGATGTGGGACTAAAAGTCCCTTATTGATTCTCAACACTCCCCTCAAGATGGGCGATAGATATTGATCATCCCCATCTTGTTACATAGCTTCGACAGACTTAATGAACTAAGACCCTTAGTCAGACAGTCTGCAACTTGTTCTTCTGAGCGGACATGGTCAATCTTCAGTATCCCTTGTTCTAGCTTCTCTTTGATGAAGAATCGATCAATCTCGATGTGCTTCGTTCTGTCGTGCTGAACTGGATTGTTAGCTATACTTATTGCAGCTTGACTATCGCTCAGAAGACGCAATGGTACTCCCTTATCCAGCTTCAACTCTGTCAGCAATGCTTTCACCTATAGCAACTCTGACACTCCAAGAGCCATTGCTCTGTATTCTGCTTCAGCTGTCGACCGTGCTACACAGACTGTTTCTTGCTTCTCCATGAGACCAGATTTCCTCCTACAAAATAGTATCCCGTGGTAGACCTTCTGTCGTCTATGCAGCTCGCCAGTCTGCATCACAGTATCCCTCAACTTCTATGCGTCCATTCTTCTTGAACCATAGCCCCTTTTCCGGCGTTCCTTTCAGATACCTCAAGATCTGAAATACTGCCTCCATATGACCCTTTCTTGGATCATGCATGTAGCGACTCACTACACTCACTCAAAATGAGATATCAGGGCGAGTGTGTCCCAGATAAATCAATCTTCCTACAAGTCGTTGATATCTTTCACGATCAACGGGCTCTCCTGCTTCTGCTCCCAACTTGCACTTCTGGTCAATTGGAGTGACCGCTGCTTTGCATCCCAGCATCCCTGTCTCCTTCAGCAGATCTAGTGTGTATTTTCTCTGTGAGAGAACAATTCCTTGTTCGCCTTCACACACCTCGATACCTAGAAAGTACCTCATCGCTCCTAAATCTTTTACTTCAAACTCCTTCGCGAGTTTTGACTTCAGTTTAGTGATCTCGACTTCATCATCACCTGTGATCACTATATCATCCACATATACAGCAAGTATAGTGATGTGGCCTCTTGCATGCTGAAGGAAGACCGTATGATCTGCATTTGTTTGACGGTATCCCATGCCTGTAACAGCCCTGAATCTGTCAAACCAGGCTCGAGGGGATTGCTTGAGCCCGTATAGTGACTTCTTCAGTTTACACACCTTTCCTTGCGACGTCCCTCCGTTTGATTCCGTCGCATAGCACCCAGGCGGGAGCTCCATGTATACTTCTTCTTGCAGGTCCCCATGAAGAAAGGCATTCTTCACATCCAACTGGTACAGCTTCCACCCATAGTTCGCTGCAATGGAGACCAGAGTTCTTACTGTGCTCATTTTTGCTACTGGGGCAAAAGTTTCATCATAGTCTATTCCATATGACTGTGAATCCTTT
The DNA here is from genome assembly GCA_029216955.1 of Iris pallida. Lineage (NCBI taxonomy): Eukaryota > Viridiplantae > Streptophyta > Magnoliopsida > Asparagales > Iridaceae > Iris > Iris pallida. The sequence continues at coordinate 2,246,693 of JANAVB010007798.1, read as the reverse complement.
TGCAACCAACCTCGCCTTGTACCGTCTACTTTTCCTTCTGGCGTCTCTTTCACTGTGTACACCCATTTGCATCCCACAGCTTTCTTCCCTTTGGGTAATGGAACTAGCTCCCATGTCTTATTTTTCTCCAGTGCTCCAAGTTCTTCCATCATTGCAGCTTTCCACCTTGGATCTTTCTTTGCTTCCTGCCAACACTTGGGCAACGAAGTAGAGTCTAACGATGCAATGAAGGCTCGATAATTCGAAGAAATATTAGAATAAGACAAGAAGTTGACAATGTCATGTTCGTAATCATCAAAACGAGCAGGAGCCTTACCCGCATTGATGCGAGAAGATCTCCTTAAGGGAGCAATAGGTGGTGGAGAGATCGTACCATCCGAGTCTGAGAGATCCGCATCTGAATCCGAGTGATTCAGTGCGGGGGCAACATCTTCAGGAGTTGGAGCAGGAGTAGACGAGGGACTTGGTACAGTAGGCACAGGGCATGGCATAGGCACAGTACTGGACTTCTGTTGTCTTCTTTTGTAGACTTGGAATCCTTTTCCCTTGTCTGATGCTCCCCCTGCGTCTCCTTTTCCCTTGTCTGCTGCTCCCCCTGCGTAACATATGGATCTTCTTCTTCATTTTCTGTATCTGAGTCACTGTGCTCTCCCCCTTTCGTCCAGTTTTCTACAACCGGACACGGAACCGATCCGACGACCACATTTGGGCTTATTATCTCCCCCTCACATCGAACACCATCTGTGTTAGGTGTGTCACCAAATGCGGAACCTTCATCCGAACCATAGTAGGGTTCGAGTTCTCTGAAAGTAACGTCCATGCTGACAAACATCTTCCGCTCGACTGGACTCCAACAGGCATAACCCTTCTGAGTCGCCGTGTAACCGATAAAGACACATTTAACTGCCCGAGGATCCAGTTTGCCAACACCTGGCCGATTATCCTGGACAAAGCATACACACCCAAAAACTTTTGGTGGAACAGTGTATGTATTAGCCCCAGTAAGCATCTCCAATGGTGTCTTCCAGTCCAATACCTGAGATGGCATTCTGTTGATAAGATAAGAGGCCGTCAATATAGCCTGCCCCCATAAGTGCTTCGGGACATTCATAGCCAGCATCATCGTCCGTGCAACTTCCAGCAAGTGTCTGTTCTTTCGTTCTGCCACACCATTTTGAGCCGGAGTATAAGCACACGAAGTTTGATGAAGTATTCCATGAGTTGAAAAATACTCAGCAACCCGCTTATTCGTATACTCCGTCCCATTGTCGGATCGGAAACACTTAATTTTAGCGCCATATTGTGTTTCCACTCGTCGATGAAAGTCCTGAAAGGCCGCAAGGACGTCACTTTTATTCTTCAGAAGGTAGACCCATGTCACACGGGTATAACAATCAATAAAGGTGACGAACCATCGAAAGCCGTTAATCCCGGTTGTAGGACAAGGGCCCCAAACGTCTGAATGTATCATGTCAAAAGCAGCTGAACTCCTATTCCCTGTGCTCACATACGAGCTTCTGGTATGTTTTCCCAAAGCACAAGCATTACAAAATAACTTCTCTTTATTAGCCCTTTGATATAAGGACGGATACATTCGACCAATAACCGGAAAAGAGGAATGACCGACACGCTGGTGGTGGAGGAGCAAGTCGGCTTCAACACTGCGACAGGAAGCTTCTGGTGATGCGTCTGCTACCAAGGATGCCAATGCTTTGTCCAGACCAGTCCTGTCTAAATACCACAGCCCCTTATGCCATGTGCCAGTCCCAAGTCGTCGTCCTGTCCCTTTCTCCTGAAAAGTCACCTGAGGAATGTCAAAGGAAACAGTACAGTTAAGATCAAGTATAATGGCACTAATGGATAGAAGATTGACAGAAAAGATGGAGCATGAAGGACATTGGTTAGAGTGATGGAAGGGGTGCATGCGACAGTGCCTTTACCCAATACAGGGTTGGATGTACCATCAGCGGTCTGAATACTCTCCGGCAATGGTAGGGGAGTATATTTCGAAACGCACCACGGGACCCCGTGACATGGCGAGATGCCCCAGAGTCCATAATCCATCCTGGCTGATGGATAGATGCAAGAGCACGTGCAGAATCATCGGTGCTGGTTTGGGCAAAGCAAGTGAAGTGATCCCCCGAGGTTGAAGATGCCCAGGACTGTCGGCCGAACCCAGCTTCGTGCCACGCAACTTCTCAAGGAACTCCCGCTCAAGCGGGGTTATTTCAGCCAGGTGATGCTCTCCCCCTTCTTCCGCCAGATTTGCTTTGTGGCCGCCCGTCGACCAGCATATCCTCCTCTACCACCACGTCGGCCTCTACGACCCCGTCCTCGATCAGTAGACTGACTGCGCAAGGGTTTTGGACAAAATCGGATGTAATGTCCGGAGTCACCACAATTGTGACAAACACCACCCATAGATGGAGGTTGATTGAAGGCAGCAAGGGCAGACTTTTCAACCGCGGCTGGCTCCCCCTGGGAGGAGCCCTTGTTGGGCATCAACTTCAGTCGAGCTTCTTCCTGTGTCATGACAGCTATAGCTTCTTCCAAGGTCGGAGCGTGGATTGGGAAAGGAGGATATTCCGTCGCTGCTCAAATACAGGGTGTAGTCCCTTCAGGAATTTCATCATACGCTGCCGGGAAATATAGCCAGGAACGTCTGAAAGTACTTTGCGAAGGCTGGTTCGACTTGTGCATCTTCCATCCCAAGAGGATCATAATGATCCAGATCAGACCAATACTTCTTCAACAGGGCCGCGTACTCAGAGATGGTACGGTCGTCTTGGGCCACCCTATCGAGTTCATCTTGCAGTTGAAAGACTCGCATAGGGTTGCCGGAGCCGGAGTACATATCTTTGAGAGTCTGCCATATATGCAGCAGCCTCCATAGCCTCGACATTGCCCGACACCTGGTCGGTTAAAGAGGCAGTCAACCACCCAGCCACGACGTTGTTGACAATCTCCCACACAGCAAACTCCTTGGTGGAGTGATCGGCTGGCGCCTTGGCTTGGCCAGTGACATAGCCAACCAAGCCACGTCCCTTCAGTGTCCGCATCGCCTGCCGCGACCACTTCAAGTAGTTGGAAGTTCCTTCCAACTTCGTCTCCAGTTTCTCCAGCTTCCCCATTTTGTAAGGCGACGGATCCACATCAGTATGGATCACACGTGGGGTTACCTCGGTTAATCTCTTGGATAAGATATCATCAACCAAGGCCTTCATCTCATCGGCCGTCAGTTTGCCACTGATCGAATCCATGGCGTCGGCAACTGTGAACTCAATTCGTCGTCTTCTTCGTCGGCGTCGGAGTCTACAACTGACCCAACGTCGTCGACTTCGTCGTCTTCGTCGTTTGCGTCGTCTTCGTCGTCTTCGTCGTCGACGTCGTCTTCTTCAACGCCAGAACTTTACTAATGCGCTACTAACTTGGCCAGCACCGGCGCGCGCATGTAAAGTGACCACGTCAGGACACCAGAGAAGACATGATCAGTCTCTGTAAAGATCCCGATGTGAAGAAGAATAACAAATAAAGCATTTGTTAGTTCCAAACGGCGTAAGCACGGAATAGAGTTGGTGCAAATAAAGATTTGACAACCGTCTCTATTCGAAATACGCCTTTTTTTTTTGTTTTTTTTTTTTTTTTTTGTTTTTTTTGTTTTTTTGTTTTTTTTTGGTTAACAGCTAGGGTTAGGGTTTGATGGGGCTGCTAGGGCTAGGGTTTCCATGGCAGAAAGCTAGGGTTAGGGTTAGGGTTTGATGGGGCTGCTGCGGGAGAGGGGTCGGCAGGGGGCTGCGGGAGAGGGGGGGGTCGGGGGGGGGGGTTCTGCAGGGGGGGTCGGGTCCTGGCGACTAGGATTTTGGATGGGGGGGCGTTCCTGGATGGGAGGGGGCGGCCGTTCCTGTAGGGAGGGCGGGATGGGGGTGGGGGCGTTCCTGTAGGGAGGCGGAGGAAGATGATAGGGGGGGCGGGGGTTCCTGGACGGGGGTTCCTGGTGATAGGGGGGCCGGGGGGGCGGGGGTTCCTGGTGATAGGGGGGCGGGGGTTAGAGAGGGGGGAAATATTATTTTGTGGAGAGAGAGAGAGAGAGAGTTATGGCTCTGATACCATGTAGAAAATAATAGTTGGATAATTTTATTGATGGACTACTTCACTATATATAGGGAGTCTAGCTCCTCTACATACTACATATTCCATGTGGGACTAAAAGTCCCTTATTGATTCTCAACAAATATAAACCTTTCTTGTCAGAGAATTTTAAATTAAGCTTTGTCAGGTGAAGAAGCCAACTCAATATCAGTTATTCTTTTGGCCATCATCTCATCATCAGTATCATCATCTGAGCATATTCCATGAGAACATGGGCTGCTAGGGAACATGACTAAATGTTGACATTAACCATAGTTTTACAACCAACTTCAAGCTGATGTCAACCCTCTATGAGTTGGTACCAAATTCCTAGGGAGGAGGAGGAGAACTAGAAGCAACAGATGGTGCCGACGTAAAGCTCGACTGTCACTTAGTGGAAAGGTAAACCGGCTTTCTTATTCATGTGGTTTAACCTCATGTAACTAAGGAGTGAACTTCCAAGATTTACAAAGCCAAAGTGTCCAGTCGCAAAGGGAACCAGTAAGATTTTCCCAAGGAATTACCTCCATTTTGGAATGGAGGTCAGGCTGCAAGGTGGCGGGATCTGCATGGTTCATATCCAAATGTTTGGAGATATCTTAAGTGAAATGATCCTCAGTTCTGATAATCAAATATATGTTTAGTAAAACATGTTTCTTTTCTTAGGAATAATGGTTAATATTAGTTGAGATTCATATTGCAATCTTTGATTAGATATAATCATATTTTCTCAGTTTTTATATGTTTTGTGTATTGGAGTGCCTAGATCATTTTGACAGTCAGCTAAGATTTGGCAGTGAATAGATCATTGGACAGCTAGACGATGTTCCATTTCTTCTCTTGTCAAGAACAAAAGCAATCATAATCTACAACCCTGTTCCTTTTTGTCTTTTTTTTTTTTTTGCTTATGAGTGATTCTTGAGCACATGTTTATGTATTGTGGTTTGACACTCTATTGATTGATTTTCGTATGGTTAAAAATTAGGTGAGGGTATTCACATGATCAACTATTTGGCTACCACTCTATAATTTATTATTTTGAAGGAAGCTCTATTAGGCAAGCAAGACCATTGATATTGTTATGAGGCATGATTTTTTCAGGTGGCTGTGTTCTACTTCCACGACCAATTTACTTTGTTAAAGGGACTCGGGCTTCTTACAATTATGATTGGTGTTAGCTTATTCAATTGGTACAAGTAAGTGAAAGTTCTATAATTGGCAAATCTTGCTTCATCATAGTGCTTAGTTTCATCACTATCAAGAGTTAGAAATCTCTTTATTATTTGATAACTATGACCATGATGGCGTGAACCTACCACCAGAGTTTTTTTTTACCATTATATGCTTACTCACGCGGTAACAGCTCTCCATCGGCATATGCGGAATCCTCGTGGCACTATGAATGCACTTCTTTTTATATGCTTACTAAGCTAACACCAATTCATGACAACTATAATATAGGTTCTTTTTCACTTCTTAATCCATCCTATGAGCTTTATTTGTCATAGAATTATGTTTCAGCTTCATGTAGACTCAATATTTTCAACATCTAGAAAGTATGGATACCTTGATTTAGGAGGCACAATAAAGTGATGTTCACTTGCTTTTCTCAATTTTTAGAATTTGTCACCTATTCCTGTCAGGCTGAGAGGAAAGAGACGGGCTTCTGAGGGAGAGAGAAGGAAAAGAATGAATAAGAGAAAATGTTTAGCTAGAGAGTACCTGGGTTAGGTCTGCTTTCCTAATTATTAAGTAATGAAGGCTGGTATATCTACAAACAAATCCGAATACTGACAATATATTTATGTCTGTTGAGCTTAAGAATTAGTCAACTCAATGGGTTCATTCACTAGGAGTTAGTACATATTTATAGGAGAGGATAATATCCCACTTTGGTGGCTCTCCTTGTGGGACTAAACAAGAGGCTAATAAGACAAAGGAAATACACAAAGAGGTGGAATACACGTAGATTCTTATCCAACCCTCTCAAGTTGGAGAATAGATTGCAGTCAAGCCCTTGGAGAGAAGGTGTAGGAGCGAAGGTCATGGAAAAGCTAGTGTGGATATCGGCCAATGTAGCTGGAACATACTGAAGACTAACTTCTTGAACTTGACTTTGTCCCAAATGAAATGTAAGTCAACCTATCTCAATATGCTTAGTGGGCTCATGGACGACCAGACTTTCAGCAATGTGCCACAATAGAGAGACGCCAGAGAAGTAAGCAAAACCCCAAGATCAGTGAGGAGACTCTTGAGCTAAGTTCTGAAGCTTCATGAGCCATGCTCAGCCTCAACAGAAGAACATGCAACGATGGTCTATTTCTTTCTATGCCATGCGGTTGCCACTGAAGAAGGTGTCAAAGTCAGTGTTAGCATAGGCAGTAATAGATAAGGACGACAATAGTAAAGTCCATGGCTTAGAAAAGTACTGTAGAATGTAGTTGATGGCATGAAGGTGAGGGTCCATAGGAGACTGCATGTATCGGTTTGCTAACAGTGTTGTGACAATGACTAAGAAATACCTGTGTTTCAAGTTTTACTTCCTCTGAGAAGGGAAAATCAGAGTGATCAACTATGCTGTCTCATTTCAAACTCAATCATGAAAGTATCTCATATTAGAATAAGGTCGACTATGGAGCACAAGAAAGGTCCATAAGAAAATCGACCAAGTTTTTATGACCAGCTATCCACCTGACATCAATCTTCTATGTTTGTGCCAAATTCTTAGCCAGGGTTGCTATGCCATAAAACTCCTGCTACAAACAAAACTCCTGCTTGTAGCACAAGGACATGAGGAAGACTATGACTATGAGGAAGACTGACACTAAGAAAAAAGACATGCCATGACCATATCCTCCATAAAGAATAAACTATAAAGGGAGATGGGACAAGCACAAGGACATGTCTTTCAAGGAAGGAAGCATCCCATGTTCATGGGATCAGTGTCCATTCCCATTCCTATGATAATGATTTGATCAGTGTTATAAATTTCGGTAGGCGGATTTGGTGCGCCTAGAGCCTAGGCGGCCGCAAAGGATTTTTTTTTATTTGAAATTTTGGATTTTGAGTTTCAATTTTTTGGAATTTTTTGGAACTTTTTGGAATTTTTGATTTTTTTTGAATTTTGGATTTCTTTTGAATTTTTTGATTTTTTGATTTTTTCTTCAAATTTGATTTATTTTAAAATATTATTTGAATTTTCAAATCTGAAATTTCAAATTTTAAATTTCTGAAATTTCAAAATTTAAAATTTTGAAACTTTTTTAAATTTTCCGCCTTGGCCAAACATGGGCCAACTTGGCCGAGCAGGCCCACCTAGGCGCTGAACAGGCCCCCCAAGGAGGGCCGATTTGGGGGTTTCGATGAGGCAAGCGGGGCCGCCTAGTCCGATTTTTAGATACCAAACCTACCTCTTAATTTTGATACCAAATCGCACTTCTCTTCCAACCAAAATCCTACCAATTTTGATACCAAACCTACCTCTTAGTAGATGGTTCTAAAGAACTTTGCTCAATTGGGGCAATATGAGACCTACACAAGTTAGATATATGCTATGGAGGGAGAAGCATTACCAACACCAAGAAGAGCCTCCCATGTGTGTCTCCAATCAAATATGTGCATAGAGAACATTGGTCCTAGTGATGGATGACGCCTTGGTGGACGAATCAGGCGAACGAATAGGCTTTGTCTGTCAGCAAAAGGGCAGGGCCTTGTCGGAGTCAAACTTGTAGCAAAAATTTTGCTTGGATAACATGCCCTCAACTGTACGAGATACCGTATGCTGACGGTTTAGCTAGTGCAAGTTAAACATCATAGGTCTGCGACGACAAGCAGAGAGTGCAACCAACGTGTCATGACACGCTCTACTTACATCCATAGGTAAGAACAAGAAGGCCGCAATTGGCTCAGGCCAAGGATATGACATCCGGATATGGAACTCGTATTGTGTTGTAACAAGCATATATAACGAATTTAACATAACATATGGAATATGAAAACGAAAGTCAACATCTATGTCAATGTGTACAAGATACTAAGAGATCAAGAAAGAAATGGACGAAATCGACGAGAACGCGGAGCGAGAACACCAGAACATGTTATTTTTTGGCCAGTATCATGCTGGACGACATACCGTCGACGTGTCGGTTGCACTGACAACAGTTCGAAAATCAACAGTTTTCTCACTTTCATTGAATGTTTCTCGTAGTTCTACAAAATGTGACATACTCCACAATGAAAATGAGGTGTGCAAACAAGTTTCGTATTACAAAGTGGAGTGTGTATCGAGTTATGTCAATTTATCCCAAAATTCGAGATAAACGTATCGTGTCGAAGATATCGTATCGTGCTTGTGTGTGAGATGTCCTCTAGCATGCTCATTGCCCTGGAGGCTGTGTGAATATAAATGATAACAAGAACAAGAAAAACAGTCCATACACAAGAAAACCCCTAAAAAAAATATCATTTATGATACCAACAACTACTAAGTACTAAAGGGAGGAACATAAATTAGAGAACTAAGTAAACTAAATGCAAGTGCCATAGTTTGTCATAAATACTCATTAATAGCTAATAAAGTTTCATTAAAACCATAAATGAAGCAAGCGTCCAAGTCTTGAGCAAGTTGCACTTGCCTCAAGGAAGAAAATCCTAACCAAGCCTAGCCTAGCCAAACTCCACCGAATCTTCCTCCTAGGTTGGATTGAGAAACTCTAAACCAAGCTCCCAACTCCTTGTTCAGCCCACAAGCCAAGAAGGAAGAGGAAGAGAAGAAGTTGGAGAAGGAAGGGTTTTGACAATAATGAAGAAAAAAGAGTGTATGTGGGGGTTGGCGGAGGGTATGGCCGAATTGGAGAGTCCTTGGATGGCGTCTAAGTGTCCCAATCCATGCCCCCCAACTCACCTCCACCCTCCAAAGTTTCCAAAGAAGCATATGGGTCAAATGGATAAAAGAATGGACCCAAAATCTTGCTGCTGCCTAAGCAGGCACAAACATAACAACACACCGCCGATATGTCGGCGACATGCTATCGGTACACCGCAAGGCATGGCGCGCTCTACCGTGGACACTGTTCTCATTGAAAATCATGTATTTTTAGGTTACGATTCTATCGTACGGGTCCTAGTTCGGGTCCCTGGCATTGTCAGTGGTCTCTAAAGCTAGGGTAATTTGAATACAGGTTGGTTCATCAAGGAAAACACGATTAGTTTCATAAGTCAATTATCAGTTTAAGTTATTGCCGACTATCACACGAGTGATACACTCGTGCGATATTGGACACATGATCCAAGAAAACCACGAGATCAAATCGAACACGAAATTCAGGCTAGTCATATCGATGCATATCGAACACGGCCACATAAGGCACACAAGTACTTGATACGATACTGATACATGAAACATGATCAATCCAAAATAGATACACATACGAATACTGTACTAAATATGGATACTGAAATGGAGCTAAGACACCTGGTTTTGTTGCTAGGGGGAGTCTTCGAAGGTTTGTGAGCTACACAAATTATTTGTATGGGTTGAAATAGCCACTACGAGCCTGGTTTGGTAGGTTTGCAGAAATGGTGTAAGAGTTTTGTCTTCAAAGTTGTGATAGTGATTATTTGTATTATGTAGGCATCACCAAGTTAAATGAATTCTATTAGTTATGTGCGTTGATGATATTGTCATTAAATGTGATGACATTGCAGGAATCTCTGCATAAAGTCCTACATGCAAAAGTACTTCCACGCGAAAGATTTGGGTACCTGCGATACTTTTTTGGTTTTAAACTTGCAAGATCTAAGGAAGAGACCTCCTTGCCCAAAGGAAATATGTCTTGGATATGTTGGCATAAAAAAAGATGAAAGGAATAAAAAACTGTAGAGGCTCCAATGGATTCCAATGTGAAGTTGCTTCTGCTTCATGGGAGCTATTAGAAGATACATGATAATACAGAAGACTAGTAGGTAAGCTAAATTATTTGACAGTCACATGTCCAGATGTCCTTATCCGGTAGCTGTCGTGAGCCAATATATATCTAGTACCCGCACAAGTCACGGGATGCAGTCCTTAGAATCTTGCGATACTTGAAAGGTGCTCCAGAGTGAGGACTAAAATAGACATTACATTCTCGAATAACAGGGTTCTCATATGCTGACGGCTAGGGCACCACATGGTCAACGATCCACCACCGACTTTTGAGTATTTGTTGGTGGTAACCTCGTGTCCTGGAAAAGCAAGAAGCAAATAGTCATCTCAAGGTTAATTGTAGAATCAGAATACCGTGCAATGGTAAATACAACATGCGAGTTGGTTTGGATTTAACTCTTATTTAGCGAATTTGGAATTTATCACCTATACGAATGAGATTATATTGCGATAACTAGACAATACTCCATATTGCAAACCACCTTGTTTTCCATTAGAGAACGGAGCACATTTAAGTAGATTTCCACCTTGTTTGACAAAAGGTTGTCGAAGAAAAGCTCATTGAAACCAAGTATGTTACGTCAACTAGCATATCTTTTTACAAAATCTTGAGTGAACTATATGTGTACCAAGCTAGATATGCATGACATATATGCTCCAGCTTGAGGTGGAGAGTGATAAAGGACATTATTATGTTGTTAGGTTGTTACATGATAGTTTGTTAGGTTTTTATGTGATGGTTAGGATGTTTATTCATTCTTATGATCATAATATTTCTCTTATCTTTAGCTAGCCCAAAGGCTATAAATAATGTACTCCCATATAATAAAATCATCAAATTATCTTCCTATTCTTCTCTTGTATTAGACATCGGTTATGGTATTGATTTCAGCCAATACTGTGAAACCTTGCACATGATGCTCCTTAAAACAGGGTTCTTTTGACATAGTGACCCCACAAAAAAGGAAACAGGAGAGTGAGGATAAAAAGGTTAAGGATATAGTATCTACTCAACAAAGATAATAGAACTTTGATTACAAGGGAGCTATGTTGCACGAACATGGACACACATACGAAGGATGCAATACGGGTATGGGATACAACTATTTTCAGATACTAGAATAAGTAATCACCTATGTTGCACAAATACAAAATCGGAGATATGGACACCATTTTTTCTTGTCCATGCAACATAGCAAGGGAGACACCAGTCACATGACTGGGGAAGACTGGGTTAAACCCCAAAGTTTTCCTCTTCCAGAAGATGGAATGAAAAGGAAAATGCTATAGGACTAGCCTAAGTTAATGCATACTAGAACTAGACTATTTAGAACCAGAAAACCAGGCAGCTAAAAACTGTAAGTTACCCTTCCCTGCTGATAATCAGTCCTCTATGCAACAAACACGTGACTTACGACGATAAGCTTCACTATTTCACCATAAGTCCCTCTGCAACCTCACTGGTACTCAATTTTTTTTTACAGAGTGTGCACCAAAATATTTTGGAGCACTCAATTGACAGTTATCCGATGAATGCTAAGAGGGGAAGTACCCATCCTTATTTATGTGGTGCTGGGTCGGGTAAACTCCATCTTTGAGAGGGCAGAAGGGGGACATACTATTTATCAAATGACAACCAGTCAACCGGTGGTTACACCTGTAGAAATGCATAATCCCATAAATTCTCTACTGTATGCTGCAAAATCCTTTATTCTCCACCAGCTTCTAGCCTTTCTTCTAAAAGTCAGGAACTGCGTGAAAGCTTTGCTAACATTTTATCAATGAGGGTTGAACTAAATAAATCATGAAAGGATCCCAAATGTTACATAACCATATCTTTATCTTGAATTACAAATGCAGACTACAAAACTTGAGTAGATGGAAAAGCAACTCAACTACTGCTGAGTGATAATATATCGAACTGTATGGAGGTGAACACCAGCCATCCTGTCCCCAAGTGTGTTAGACCTCTCTCCCAATAGGTGTGTGTGAGCCACATGCCTGCTGTCTCCATGTTCTCTTCCCTGCTGAAGTCAATGGAACGAACACACTGGTTCTTTCCGTGGATGAGACGACAACAATCTTTTGGTCCTTTTTGTGTGACCTAAAATCCATTTATTACAGCATTACCAGTGATAAAATACTGAGTTTGTATACATTGCATATTAACTAAAAGAGGGTTGAGACTATAGTTATTTTTTAGATAAGATGATGCCATTAGTACCGTTGTTTTTGCCATCATAATGCCATTAGTGACATCACAAGGCCAGTTATTAATGACCGGCCCTGTCCTGGGCTAACTAAAAGAGGATTAAGTTACTCATTTGACTTATTTTGAACCTGCAGCTTAAATCTTTACTGTGGTTCCCCAAAATGTTGGAATATGCTCTACCTGCGGTACCTAACTAGCTTTCACTACAGCAGTTTCTGAATTGAAGAGTTTTGTCTTTGTTGGCTTTTGTCAACATTTCAGGTATCAAAAATTTAAAAAGGGCCAACATATTGAGAATGGACAACTGATACCTTCATCTCCCTGTGAAACTTCAAAATATGTTATTCTTGACGAGATAGATTTTGAAGCTGATGATACTTGACTCACACCCAACATGTTCCATAGCTAACTCGTAAGATTTCTTTGCATTTTCCTGAATGTTCAGTAGAGAATATACTTTGTACTGTTTGCAGTTTCACTTCCCAGTCTTTCCTTAAACTTCCATTTTTGCTAGTAAGTTTTAGCATATTCATCTCAAGCATCCAGAAACACTGACAGAGAAATGTTGCTCTATTTTATCTGCATTATGGCGTACCATAATTAGAATTCTCTGTGCTAAGCAAAAGATTGTACTTTATCCTGTTTGCTATGAATTCTTGTCCCACAAATCATGTTTTCAGAATTTTTATGTACTTATTATGCAAGATAGTTCGGATTTTTGTTCTAAATGTGTCTGGGCACATGCAAACATGTGAAGGATCCTAGAATTAGTTCACTTCATGACATAACAGTAGTTTGACACTGGATGTATTGTTTATTATCTTCCATATCTAATTTTCTCTTGTGAGAGGACTCAGAGGATTAATCATTGTTGAGAATCAATAAGGGACTTTAGTCCCACATTGAAAAATAGTATGAAGAGGAGTTGGAACATCTATAAGTAGCAAGTAGTAGCGCATCAATAAAATCATCCATTATTCATTTTCTACTTGGTATCAGAGCCATAACCATCCACCCCCTCCCCCCCCCCCCCAAAAAAAAAAATTTCCTCACCCGGCTCCAGCGGTTGACCCCCCCCCCCCCCCCCGACTCCAGCGGCGACCCCCCCCCCCCCCGATTTTTTTTGTTTTGTAATTTTTTTTTTGCTATGTAATTTTTCTTGTTGTTTTGTAAAAAAAGAAAAAAAAAGAAAAAAAAAGAAAAGAAAAAAAAGGTAAAAAACGGTGTTACACCGTCTGGAGTGAACAAATGAACACATGCTTTATTTGTTCCTCGATCTTCACATCGGGATCTACACAGAGAATGATCATGTTTTCTCCACGGAGAATGATCGTGTTTTCTCCTGTGTCCTGACGTGTTCACTTTACATGTGCGCGCCGGTGTTGGCCACGTTTATAGCGCATTCGTAGAGTAGAAGACGACGAAGCTGCCGACGAAGACGACGACTAGCAGTTAGCAGCTGCCGCCGCCGCCGACGACTAGAGATACAGTTGAAGAGGCAATGGATTCGATCGCTGAAAAACTGACAGCACAAGAGATGAAGGCCTTGGTTGATGATATCTTGTCGAAAAGATTGACCGAGGCGACCCCTAGTGTGACCCATACTGATGTGGATCCGTCACCCTACAAAATGGAGAAGTTGAAAAGCTGGAGACGAAGTTAGAAGGAACGTCCAACTACTTGAAATGGTCGCGGCAGACGATGCGGACGTTGAAGGGACGTGGCTTGGTTGGATATGTCAATGGCCAAACCAAGGCACCTGCTGATCCCTCCTCAAAGGAGTTTGCTATTTGGGAGATTGTCAACAACGTAGTGGCTGAGTGGTTGACAGCCTCTTTGATAGACCAGGTCGGGCAATGTAGAGGCAATGGAGGGTGATGCTGATATCTGGCGGACTTTGAAGGATATGTACTCAGGCTCGGGCAACCCTATGCGGGTCTTCCAACTACAGGATAAACTCGATAGGGTGGCACAAGACGAACGTACCATCTCTGAGTACGCAGCCCTGTTGAAGAAGTACTGGTCTGATCTGTATCACTATGATCCTCTTGGGATGGATGATGCACAAGTCGAACCGGCGTTTGCAAAGCATTTTCAGACGTTCCTGGCGTATATTTCGCGGCAACGGATGATGAAGTTCTTGAAGGGGCTCAACCCTGTGTTTGAGCAGAGAAGGAATGTACTACTCGCACAACCCACGCTTCCAACCTTAGAGAAGCCATAGCTGCAATGTCACAAGAAGAAGCTCGATTGAAGTTGATGTCCAACAAGGGCTACTACAGGGGGAGCAAGCTGCTGTTGAAAAGTCTGCCCTTGCCGTCTTCAATCAGCCTCCCTCTGCGGGCAGTGTTTGCCACAACTGTGGTGACTCGGGACATTACATTAGATTTTGTCCAAAACTCCTGCGAGGTCAGTCAAATGATCGCAGACGGGGCCGTGGAGGACGTCGTGGTGGTAGAGGTAGAAGGGAAAATTATTTTGGAGGACACAAAACAAATCTGGCGGAAGGAGGGGGAGATATTCAATTGGCCGAAATAATCCCTCTTGAGAGGGAGTTCATTGCGAGGTTACGAAGCACGAAGCTGGGTTCGGACGACAGTCAAGTTACTCCTGGGGCGTCATCTATCTCAGGGGATCACATCACTTGCTTTGCCCAAACCAGCACAGGTATACCTGCATGTGCTCTTGCATCTGTCCATCAGCCAGGTTGGATTATGGACTCTGAGGCATCTCGCCATGTCACGGGGTCCCGCGGTGAGTTCCAGGACTATACTCACATGCCGGAGAGTATTCAGACTGCTGATGGTACCTCCAGACCTGTCATGGGTAAAGGCACTGTCGCATGCACCCCTTCCCTCACTCTCACCAATGTCTTACATGCTCCATCTTTTCTTGTGAATCTTATATCTATTAGTGCCATTATCCTTGACCTAAACTGTACTGTTTCCTTTGACATTCCTACGGTGACTTTTCAGGAGAAGGGGACAGGACGACGACTAGGGACTGGCACATGGCATAAGGGGCTGTGGTACTTGGACAGGACCGGACTGGACGAAGCATTGGTCTCTCTAGTAGCAAACGCACAACTGGACGCTTCACGTCGCGGTGTAGAAGACGAATTACTACTCTACCACCAGCGTGTCGGGCATTCTTCTTTCAAGTTATTAGTCGAATGTATCCGCCTTATATCAAAGGGCTGATAAAGAGAAATTATTTTGTAATGCATGTGAGTTGGAAAAATACCAGGAGCTCGTATGCGAGCTCAGGGAATAGAAGTTCCGCTGCATTTGATATGATACATTCGAACGTATGGGGCCCTTGTCCTACAACCGGTATTAACGGTTTTAGATGGTTCGTCACTTTTATTGACTGTTATACCCGCGTGACCTGGGTCAACCTTATGAAGAATAAAAGTGACGTCCTTGAGGCTTTTCAGGATTTTCATCGCCGGGTGGAAACGCAATATAACGTTAAAATAAAGTGTTTTCGGTCTGACAATGGGACAGAGTATACTAATAAGAGGGTTGCTGAGTATTTATCTACTCATGGAATACTACATCAAACTTCATGCGCCTATACACCGGCACAAAATGGTGTGGCCGAACGGAAGAACAGGCACCTGCTGGAGGTCGCACGGACGATGATGCTGGCTATGAATGTCCAAAACACTTATGGGAGCAAGCTGTATTGACGGCCTCTTATCTCATCAACAGAATGCCGTCTCAGATATTGGACTGGAAGACACCGTTAGAGATGCTTACTGGTGCAACTACATACACCGTTCCTCCAAAAGTATTTGGGTGTGTGTGTTTTGTCCAAGATAATAGGCCAGGAGTTGGCAAACTAGATCCAAGAGCGGTTAAGTGTGTATTTGTCGGGTACACAGCGACTCAGAAGGGATACGCATGTTGGAGCCCAGTTGAGCGGAAGATGTTTGTTAGCATGGACGTTACATTCAGAGAACTGGAACCATACTATGGTTCGGATGCATGTTCGGCGTTTGGTGACACACCTAACACAGAGGGTGTTAGACGTGAGAGGGAGATAATAAGTCCAAACGTGGTAGTCGGATCGGTCCCGTGTCTGGTCGTGGAAAATTGGACAAAAGGGGGAGATAGCAGTGACTCTGATACGGAGAATGAAGAAGAAGATACATATGTTACGCAGGGGAGACAAGAGAAAAGGAGCTACAAGTCTACAGAAGAAACAGAAGCCCAGTACTGTGCCGTGTCCATTGCCTACTGTGCCGTGCCCATTGCCTAGTCCCTTGTCTACTCCTGCCCCAACTCTTGAAGATGTTGCGCCCACACTGAATCACTCTGATTCTGATGCGGATCTCTCTGACTCGGATGGTATGATCTCTCCACGACCTATTGCTCCCTCTCCACCACCTATTGCTCCCTTAAGGAGATCTTCTCGCATCAATGCGGGTAAGGCTCCTAGTCGTTATGATGATTATGAACATATATTGTCAATTTCTTGTCTTATTCTAACATTTCTCCGAATTATCGAGCCTTCATTGCATCGTTAGACTCTACTTCTTTGCCTAAGTGTTGGCAGGAAGCAAAAAAGATCCAAGGTGGAAAGCTGCAATGATGGAAGAACTTGGGACACTAGAGAAAAATAAGACATGGGAGCTGGTTCCATTACCCAAAGGGAAGAAAACTGTGGGATGCAAATGGATGTACACAGTGAAGGAGACACCAGAAGGAAAAGTAGAGCGGTACAAGGCGAGGTTGGTTGCAAAAGGATACACAAATCATATGACATCGACTATGATGACGTTTGCCCCGGTAGCGAAAATGAGCACGGTAAGAACTCTGGTCTCCGTTGCAGCAAACTGGGTGGGCTGGAAGCTATACAAATTAGATGTTAAGAATGCCTTTCTCCACGGGACCTGCAAGAAGAAGTGTACATGGAGCTCCCGCCAGGATGCTACGCGACAGAATCAGACGGAGAGGACGTCGGTGGAAAAGTGTGTAAACTAAAGAAGTCGCTATACGGGCTCAAGCAATCTCCTCGAGCCCGGTTCGACAGATTCAGAAAGGCTGTTACTGGCATGGGATACCATCAAACAATGCATATCATACAGTCTTTCTTCAGCATGCAAGAGGCCACATTACTATACTTGCTGTATATGTGGATGATATAGTAATCACAGGTGATGATGAGGTCGAGATCACTAAGCTGAAATCAAAACTTGCGAAGGAGTTTGAGGTGAAGGATTTAGGAGCGATGAGGTACTTTCTGGATATCGAGGTGTGTGACGGTGAACAAGGAATTGTTCTCTCACAAAGAAAATATACACTAGATCTGCTAAAGGAGACAGGGATGCTGGGATGCAAAGCAGCAGTCGCTCCGATTGACCAGAAGTGCAAGTTGGGAGCAGAAGCAGGAGAGCCAGTTGATCGTGAAAGGTATCAAAGACTTGTAGGAGATTGATTTATCTGGGACACTCGTCCTGATATCTTATTTGCGGTGAGTGTAGTGAGTCGCTACATTCATGATCCAAGAACGGGTCATATGGAAGCAGTGTTTCAGATCTTGAGATATCTAAAAGGAACGTCGAAAAAAGGGCTATGGTTTAAGAAGAATGGACGTATAGAAGTTGAGGGATACTGCGATGCAGACTGGACGAGTTGCATAGACGATAGAAGGTCTACCACGGAATACTGTGTCTTTGTAGGAGGAAACCTGGTCTCATGGAGAAGCAAGAAACAGTCAGTGGTAGCACGGTCGTCAGCTGAAGCAGAATACAGAGCAATGGCTCTGGGAGTGTCAGAATTACTGTGGGTGAAAGCACTGCTGACAGAGTTGAAGCTGGATAAGGGAGCACCGTTATATCTTCTGAGCGATAGTCAAGCTGCAATAAGTATAGCCAACAATCCAGTTCAGTACGACAGAACGAAGCACATCGAGATCGATCAATTCTTCATCAAGGAGAAGCTGAAACAAGGGATACTGAAGATTGACCATGTTCGCTCAGAAGAACAAGTTGCAGACTGTCTGACTAAAGGTCTTAGTTCATTGAGTCTGTCAAAGCTATGTAACAAGATGGGAATGATTAATATCTATCGCCCATCTTGAGGGGGAGTGTTGAGAATCAATAAGGGACTTTAGTCCCACATTGAAAAATGTAGTATGAAGAGGAGGTGGAACATCTATAAGTAGCAAGTAGTAGCCCATCAATAAAATCATCCATTATTCATTTTCTACTATCATATAGGGGAACATACAAAAGTAATTAATAGTGAAGGTAAAAGGTAATTAATAGCGTAGGATTAGTTTTCTTGCCCAAACCCCATCTCGGTAATATTCAAGATAAAGGTGAAGGTAAATTGCACAATACCCCTGCCCTCTCATTACTTGTTCCAAACTTAGATCCCTACTGCACTTTGCTCAAATCTGTTAGTGAAGGGCTCATATGCTCCTCGCATGATAAAGACCAACATGCCCATAACAAAAATTTAATCTAACAAATAATATGCGAACTATTAGAATATAGATAAAAACTACAGATATCTACTTTCTTCATCTTTTCTATACCCCACACATCCCCCCTTCCCCACCCCCGCACCCCACACACCCCTCCCCCCCAACACCCCACAGCCTAAGGTGGGTCCGCCCCTGCAGCCCACCAAATCATGCTCTCTCTGTAACCAACCAAACCGTAGCCACGACTGTGTACCTAGACATTATCATCTTATTCTCCTCCCGGTCTTGTATTTCTGTTCTCTGTTTGGAGATTGACAACACCATTGAGGTTCCCCGGACAGCCATGGCATCGTGGTGATCCTAGAGGCCCATGGGATTGACCACAACAGATCTTTAACATGTCAAATCATCCATGACTGTTGCAAACCTCGCAGATGGATCACATCTCTGGCTGTAGGCCAAGATGTAAAACAGGGTTGATGAACACAAAGCACTACTACAGATAGAACCCAGGGTTCAGTGCGACTTGCAGAACCGAAGCTCTGCAGAATCACGCATAAACCCTTGGGTTTTAGCAAGGAGAGTCGAGGCTCTGGAAATGTCCTGAGAGGCTCCGCAGAATCAAGCATAAAGTCATAAACTATGGCATTATCCATAAGATAAAGCCAAGTCTCACAGGTGCACGGTTAACAGTTTAGTAGCCCATACAAGCCAAAATGGTAATATAGCATAATCCATCTCTGAATAATTTGTTTATTTCTTAATTGTGTTTGTTTACATGGCGTAACAGTGCTTTTGCCTATCGATGAACTCATATACGCCAATTGCTGATAGTTTTTACCGCAGGTATTGCCACCATGAATGTGGTCAGGTGCAGGCTCCCACTATTTTTGCCGCAACTAGGTAAGTCTTTCATAAACAATCAATTTCATCCGTACGGTATGAATATCTAATCAATGATAATAAAAAAAAAATTCTTGTAGTGGAGCACCCTCTTGCAGTTCGAGGGATGTGCAGTCATTATGAGTTGCAAGGTTCAGAACTCCTGAAACCTCTTAGAAAAAGAATGTCTCCTCTTTATAGGTTCTTGGCAATTCCTTCCATTTTGTTGATGTGAATCAATTCATTTCTTTATATTAATATCTCATTTAATTGATTTTTTTGGGAGCTTCTCTTTCCCAATTTTGTCAAATGTAATGCTTCTGAGGTGTACAGGATGATAGCATGTTGTAATATACAGGGAAAAAGAAATTTTATACATATTCATTCACCATTTTTTATAGTATTGCATCAAGGCAGTTGACCAGCATTAGCTGTTGTTGTCACATTGCATCTTCCATTATTTTGCTTGTGGAGTACCAAATCTTCAAATGAATAGCATACTTTGGCATTTGGGCCCCTAATTCAAATATCTCATAGTAATATCGGTAATGCCAATGCAAATAGGTAGGATTGCAGAGATACTTGACAATTCTCGTGAAACCATATTTTTGTTGGTTCAACTTGATATTGAGATAGATCAGGCAATGAGCATTTACTATATATGTGATTATTAATACGAAGTTGTCCAGCTATCATTTATTGACAATCATGTTTGACTTCCCAATCTTTTCCTGCATTTTCAAGTTTTCTTTTGATGAAAGATAGGATTCGTTTGGTCAAATAAATAATAGCTTTAGTTTTCAATGATTTAATATTTTTCTTCACCTGTCTTCTTAATCAGTGCTAATTTCATAACTTCTGCAGCTTAAACTGCCCTGAACAATTCTTATATTTTAATGATCTATTTAGTGTGGAAGATGGAAAATCTACATTTAGCATCATATATTATGACTTCTTGAAGCTTCTCATTTTTCACATATGTGCTTGCATTTTTTCCGTTGGATTGACTGAGGCATGAGAGTAAGGTTTAGGCTGTTTGCTTTCTCAATCATTCTCTTCACTTGCTTCCCAGTTTCTTATAATTTTTTAAGGATACGGCTATACGCATCCCATCACCTACTGAACACATCCCATTAATTTTTTTTTTTTGAATTCCTATTCTACCCTCCCCCTCCTCCGACACTCCGACCCCAACCTCCGACCCAATAGCCGCACCCATTTTTTAACTCAATGATATAAATGTTACAAAGCCAACAGCTCTTTCTATGAATCCTTTGAATCTCTGATACAAACTCTCGAGTTGTTTGCAGACGGCAGTTTACTTCTCCGCGATGCTGACGGGCCTAGACCGGCAATCTGGTGATTTAGGTAATAACAATGGAACCGTATGGGATTGTGTCAGATTATCCCACCGGTTTGCGGGTTCTCGGTCAGAGCTGACGGCCACTGACTCAGATTATCCCACCGATTGTGTCAGTCTACTTCTCTTCTTTCTATCGAAAACAAATGTCGACTCTGCTGGAGACTAATTTTTTAATCTACGAAAAGGTGGTAGTGCAATCTGACATTAAGTACATCGGACCAACCACGGAAGTGTCGGCTTTTGAATTCAACTAACAAGTGTTTGAGAAAATACTCTCAAGAACTTCTTGCGGATCCCGGGTGTACGCTTCCCACAGAGCTAGGGGATATGCTTCTGGTGAAATTGCACTAGCTCGATGTACCATCACTTCAAGCCGTGTGAAAGCTGCTCTCAAGATTTGGCTACCAAAGTCCCGAACTATTTATCTGTCCGTCTTCGATAACAAAGACAGGAAGTCATGCCCCTTGTTAGCAATTCGGCAAACGAAAAAAATTCGGAACGACAAAAGTACGAGTATGAATCGGCACAATATAAGTAAATATGGTCAAAAATTCGTCTAACAAAAACATTCGGATCAGATTTAATTCGTGTTTAGTACATTTAATATGAACCAATTCGGCACTAAAAATTCGGCATATATATAGGGTCCACCCACCTCTACTCCTTCATAAACAAGGGTTCAGTGTGAGAAAAGAAGAGGTTGGATGATGGAAAACTGAAATATTTTTCTTTGATTGTTGCAAACAACATGTGCAAAGACTCTTGGGTTTCTTTTTTTTGGTTACTGTGAGACTTTTTTTTTTCTTTTCTTTTGATAATTTGCCAGTCTTAATATCTAATAGCAGCAAGAGTCAAGAAAGTCAAGACTGTTGGGTTTCTTGGTCACATTTTTTTGGCCAAAATTTTTAAAAATTCGTACGGTACGTGTTTAAAACACCACAAGCTTAAAATTCGCGTACAAATCCGAATTTTTCAAAAGTACGTAAGTATTATACGTTTATGTAAGATACGGAAAAATTTGCGTATAATATGCATTTTGTTCGGTTGATTGCTAACAAGGGTCATGCCAAGTGAGGGTGAGACTACACTATTAATTAGTTCCGACAAATGTTTCAAAGTCTAGATGGAATCGGTGGAAGATTTCACCCGTGTCAAAATAAACTCGAAAGTCGAAGAGGCGGCGACGCAATCTAAACGCTCCTCATAAGCTAAATTCACCTGCCCCCAGATTCTAACGGGCAGCTTGGGAACATGACTACATGTTGACATTGACCATAATTTTACAACAACTTCAAGTGATAACAACCCTCTGTGAGTTGGAACCAAATTCCTAGGGAGGAGGACAACTAGAAGCAACATATCATGGTGCGACAGAAGGCTTGACTGCCTGTTTGTATTCATGTGGTTTAACCTTATGTAACTATGGAACCTACAAGATTTACAAATTAATGTTTCGTATCCAAATTAATGTTTGGACTTTAGGGTACTGTTTGGGAAGGGTGGAAAATGGGAGGAAAAAAAAAGTTGGGGGGAAAGTGAGAGGAAATTTTAAATGCTGGTGTTTGGAAAGGGAGAGAGAACATGGGGGAGAAAAATTTGAGAGGAAAAAATAGGTGGGTCCCACCAAAAATTTTTTCTTCCAAATGTGGGAGGAAAATGGAGAGAGATGAGAGGAATTTGAGTGAATTTACCCTACCACCCATCAAAAGTTAATATTAAATCATCATTTGAGAATACCAAGGAGTAAATAGTAATTATACCTATATCCATAAATAAATAAAAAATTGTTTTTAAACTTTTCATTCTCCTACTTTTTGTTCATCCAAACAAAGGAAGGAAAAATTAACTTTACTCTCCTCCATTTTTCTTTCCCTCAAATTTTTCTCTCTCTCCCCACAAATGTTCCCAAACACAGTGTAGGAGTTATGTAAAGTGAAATAAATGATCCTCAGTTCTGATAATCAAATACAAGTTTAGTAAACATGCATGTTTCTTTTCTTAGGAATAATGATTAATATTTAGTAGTTGAAGTTCATAGTGCACGGTATATATTTTGATTAGGTATAAATCATATTTTCTCAATTTTTATATGTTTTTGCGTATTGGAGTGCCTAGATCATTTTGACAGTTAGCTAAGATTTGGCTGTGCATAGATCATTGGACAAGTAGCCAATGTTCCATTGCCTCTGTTGGCATGAACAAAGGCAATCATAATCTACAACCCTGTTCTTTTTCGTCTTTTTCTCTCGAATGATTCTTGAGCATTACGTACGTAATGTGGTTTGACATCCTATTAAAAATTAGCTGAGGGTATTCACATGATAAACTCTTTGGCTACCACTCTATATTTATTATTGGTTTTTTCTAAGGGCACCACAAAAATTGTTTGGGGACAACCCTTACTTGGAGGCAGCCCAAGAAGGTGAAGAATTTGCTAGAGGGCACCCAAATTTTGCTTGGGGGCAGCCCAACCCCCCAAACCCTTCATTTCTTCTCATTACTCATTCTACACTCTCTATCCTCAAAAAGAAAAAAAAAAAAGAGCTCTCCCTCTCCCCCTCCCAAAATCCTAATTTCTTCTTCTCCACCACTCCACTCCCAATTCCTCCACCAAGATTTCTTCTGCAACATTCGTATATTCAAAGAGATGACACGCAAGTCAAAGCAACCGGAATCTAGGTACGTTCTTCCCTAATTTCTTCAAAAATTATGTACATTCTATTCAAAACCCTAGAATATTTTTAATTCTCTAATTTTTTTTGATAAATTAGGTTTAGAATCTCTTTATAGTTCATGAAAAAAAATTTCGAACACAAGAAACTCACATTTTATCTTGAAACCCTAATCCTAGAACACGACAAACGAGCATGTCGTTTTTGGCCGTTCGGGTTGAATACAGTAGGACTGCCAGGCCTGTGGCAGTCCTAATGTAAATCAGGACTGCCATAGTCCTGGCACTCCTGGCAGTCCTCTTGTGAAAGAGGACTGCCAGGACTGTGGCAGTCCTGATTTACATTAGGATTGCCACAGGCTTGGCAGTCCTACTGTAATGAGATATGGGGGTGGGTAACTGCATGATTCTCATATGCGGGGGGTAACTGCATGTCCTATTTATGTTTCTATTATTTAATAACTGTATGTTGTCCTGCAGTCCACCGGCCGCTAACAAAAGAATACGGCCCACCGCGTCAAAGCGGAAGGAACGTACGGGACGTCCTCTCGAGCGTCTGCTAACAATTTTCGAACCGGCACCCCAAGCTCGGTCTCGGACGCCGCCACCGGCACGTCAAGCTCGGTCGAAGCAACGAGCTCTGGATGTTTTTGTAAATATGTTTTTGTTGTTTGAAACTTGAAGGATATATTTGTTGTTTGAAAACTTAAGTTGTTGGACAGGCTTTTGAAGGATATGTAGTTGACACTTATGTTGTTTTTTTGAAGTTGGATATTTTGTCTGATATGTAGTTGTGATTTATGTTGTTATTTATGTACTTGTTGGATATGTAGTTGTCTGATATGTAGTTGTTATTTACGTTTGAAAACTTAAGTTGTTGGCAAATTCCTGATATTCTTAATTTAGTATCAGGACTGCCACAGGACTGCCAGCACCATGGCAGTCCTACACTTATGTAGGACTGCCAGGATCCTGGCAGTCCTAATTGAAACCCTCTATGATGAGAGTTTCAAAATGAAACTCTCTGTCACAGAGAGTTTCAAATTGGACTGTCAGCACCCTGGCAGTCCTACTTAAGTGTAGGACTGCCAGGGGGGGTGGCAGTCCTATTTATAACTCTCTGTGATGAGAGTTTGAAACTGAAACTCTCTGTCACAGAGAGTTTCAATTAGGACTGCCACCCCCTGGCAGTCCTACACAAAAGGAGGACTGCCAGGGTGCTGGCAGTCCTAATTGAAACTTGTTGTTATATAAATGGCCATTCTCCTCTGTTTTAGCACGGAGAATGGTCATTCTCCGTGTAATTTAGCACGGAGAATGGCTATCTGATCCAATATCAGGACTGCCACCCCCTAGCAGTCCTATATTGAATTAGGATTGCCAGGGTGCTGGCAGTTCTAATTGAAACTTGCTATTACAGCAAGTATCAATTAGGACTGCCAGCACCCTGGCAGTCCTATAATTCAATGTAGGACTGCCAGGGGGGTGGCAGTCCTATTTGTAAGTCTCTGTAATTTAGCACAGAGAATGGTCATTCTTCCCGTGTAAATTAACACGGAGAATGGTCATTCTCCTACGTTTTAACACTGGGAATGGCCATTCTCCGTGTAAATTAAGATGGAGAATGGTCATTCCAGTGCATTTTATGGTCAGTTAAAACTTTGGAGGGCCATAACTTTTGACTGGGAGGTCGAAACGAGGTCCAGTTTGTCGCAAAATGAGCGTATCTTTGAGGAGTCAGAGATTAACAATTTTATTGTTAGACGGCCTTCCGAAATTTTAGAATCGCAAAAAAAAATGATGTTTGGACCTCCGTTTTAGCACTTTTGTCGAAATTTTAGAATCACAAACA
Organism: Iris pallida; assembly: GCA_029216955.1. NCBI lineage: Eukaryota > Viridiplantae > Streptophyta > Magnoliopsida > Asparagales > Iridaceae > Iris > Iris pallida. Next base: position 2,221,224 of record JANAVB010007798.1, on the reverse strand, counting down.
AATATTAATTCAATGACTTACAAATAGGACTGCCACCTCCCTGGCAGTCCTACATTGAACTAGGACTGCCAGCACCCTGGCAGTCCTAGTTCAATGTAGGACTGCCAGGGGGTGGCAGTCCTGATACTGGATCAGATAGCCATTCTCCGTTCTAAATTACACGGAGAATGGCCATTCTCTGTGCTAAATTACACGGAGAATGGCCATTCTCCGTGCTAAAACACAGGAGAATGGCCATTTATATAACATCAAGTTTCAATTAGGACTGCCAACACCCTGGCAGTCCTCCTGTTGTGTAGGACTGCCAGGGGGGTGGCAGTCCTAATTAAAACTCTCTGTGATAGAGAGTTTCAAAACTCTCATCAGAGAGACTTACAAATAGGACTGCCAGGGGGGTGTAATGACCCGCTCCGCCCTAGCGGAACGCCGATTCAAACGGCAAGTGCAACGACTCAAACGAGCCGTCGACCCGAAGAGTTGGCATCGACCTGATGAAGAATCGATGCAAGGCTTACATTGGCCCGTCAAGATGAGTCCAGACTTAGACTTTCAAAGGCGCGCTCGGAGTATCGCTCAGCCGATGCGAACATCGCTAAGGTGGGTGGCTCCGATGAACCCGTCTGTGCTTAGCCTAGACACATAACAATACGGACACTATCACGAGAAATCGCTAGGCGATAATACTGTACATGCTAATAAATGACTCAACGCACCTAGCTAAGGGAATAATCCCATCTTGTATGCTTGTATAGAATATGGAAAAGAATATAGAAAATGTAAGAACTCTCGTACCGCGCTCCACGCTCGTGCTAAGGCACAAGCTTACAGTTATGTTCCTTATGCGTTCAACAATGAAACAATGAATGGATTACAACAATGAAACGGGAAGACTATCAACATAGTCGTTCCGAGTAGACTATAGCAACATTGAAAGATTATGGGACCAATGGGTCGCCAAGGCGACTCCCGTACGGGGAGTTGCATAATGTGTGAATGAATGAACCAACGAATGAAAGAATGAAAACGTGAATGAATCAATGAACGCATGGACAAGTGAAAGAAAGAAAAGAAGGAATGAATAAAAGATAAGAAGGGAAGAAATGGTTAGCGACAGGTGTGACGGACACGTGCAACGGGGCTCGCTACCCGCGTTGCACGGACGCCAACCTAGTCGATAACGCATTGTGGCTAAGGGTTAGCCTATGACAAGTTAATACGAAATGGTCGTGGACAAACGGCACGGGCGAGGGGTGGCGATGCCGTGGCCGTGAAGGGATTCCGCGGCATGATCAAAGGGAGGATCGTGGCCGGCCTAGGCGGAATCAAAATAAGGCTTACGGGCTGCCTGGGTGCGGACTTGGCCATCCAGGGGACGTAAGTGCTGCAGTATTTCAAGATACTAGCGGGGTGTGTGCCAGTCCGTACCCTACACTAAGTTGAGAAATACAACGGGTTGGATGTCCAAAATGGCTTGTGATGCCAGCGACCGGTGCATATAGAGTTAAGTGGGCTTTGTTGGTGGCGATCCACGTGCAAGTCCTTGCATTGAAATCAAAGTAGTCTAAGTTAATCTGAACAAAGCACCTTCTGAATAAGCTTGAAATGTATCATACCAAATGATAATGAATACTTCGTACAATGAGTTACAAAATACGCCTACGACGCGCTAGGAACTGAGGCAGGAACACGCCCTTGATATTGAATGTTTCCAAGAATCACGTTATGTTATTTCACATGAATTGTTGACTAACTTGGTTTACTTTGGACAGGAAAGGCCGGACGGTAAGTATGGGTAAGTTGTAATGCCTGTGGTTCGTATTACGTATTTCTGGAATACGTGTACGTATTTTATTCTGTATTGCATGATTCCTTGTTTAGTTTTCTTCCTGGCTTGGCTTGGTTTATTCTTGGCCCGGGTTGGCTTGGTTCGGTTGGGATTATTTTGGTTCATCATGAACCATGGATGAACCCCCTACCTACCACCACCTTTGATATTTATTGCCATTTCTTCTTTCTCACTCTTCATTACTTATCTTCTTCTTCCTCATTTACTTCCTTACCTACCAGAGAGAGGAGAGAGAGGTCTAGGCAAGTGCAACTTGCTTCATGAAGGAACTCCAATTTTATTGCTTCATTCTCTTCCTTACAGTATTTTGACTAGCTTTAGAACTTGGTATTTTCACTTTTCATGGCTAGATTCTTGTAGATCTATATTTACTTTATTTTCGAATTTCTTGGGTTTTGATCTACTTAATCTTGTTATTTCTGTATTTTGATGGTTCCATGCTGTAGAGTAGCTCGTTCTATCCCTTTTTGACCTATGGAAGTTCGGATTTAGGCTCCGGATGATGGAGTTATGGAGCTTGAGGACTTGGCTCTCATGGTGTTCTTTCTCTCAGAAATTTGGAGAAGATGAACTGTGCTTAGACTTGACTTGACCGCATGACAATTCATGCGGCAAGTGATTCGGCCGCATGAGACTCTCAGCCGCATAGGCTGGATCTCACTTCCTGAGCCGCATGGGCTCATTCCCATCAGTCGCATGAGTCTGCATGGACTTAGTCGCAGGGCTGGGAACGAACTCTTCTCGAGCCGCATATGCAACTGTTTCCCCCAGCCGCATAAGCCATCGCATTGACCCAGCCTCATGCGCCCTCACTTCTTTCGGGCCGCATGGGTTTTGCTATGTGAGCCGCATGGACTTGAGTTCGCCAATCGGCCGCATGAAGACCCCCTTTCTAATTCGAGCCGCATATGCGCTCACCTCCCAGAACCGCATGAACTCAAGCACTTGCCAGCCGCATAGGCCCTGATCCTCGAGCCGCATGAGAATCCTAGACCCTGGCCGCATGGACTTCTGAGTCCGGGCCGCATGATCCCGATTAATTCCAGCCGCATGCGCCTTTGCATTTTCGGCCGCATGCGCCCCCTCCTTTCCTGGCCGCATATGACTGAACCGCATGACTTTCTCATGGTCCTGTGTACCATTATCCTTTTGTCATGAACTTGATTTTACTTATATGTTTGGAATTGATAATGGAGCACGACCTGACAGTGACCCGTAGTGGTGCACTCCTGACAAGTAAACCTGACAATGCCTGATAGTGGCCCGTCGTGGCGCACTCCTGACTAGTACACTTGATATGATAACCTGACCTGATATATCTTGAACAGCTGTTGCGATGGCTACCTGACATAACATGACCTGTATAATTAATCCTGACACCGTGGGCGATTGTGCTTGTACAAATAAACTAGTCCTGTCTTGCATCATGCCTAGGAGGGGACTCCTGAGTACCACGGTCAGGGGTACCTACTAAATTGGACTAAGGTTAATAATTAGTATAATTCACTAGTCATGAAGAGATGTTCCCCAGTTACAGACGATCCTGTTATCCCGGCCGCAAATGTTTGGACTTGTAGCCTGCCGACGAGTAGGGCACATTTCCAGCCCACTGTCATGTGGGGCACTCTTGATTGTCACTTAAATGATTGAACTCTATTGTCACTCTAATTTATTGAACTCTCTAAATTGTCACTATAATGATTGCCTGGATAACCTGGATAGCTGCAGGGCCTGTGACTACTTGGAGCATCTCATTGCATCTTGCTAGTAACTAGGATTGTGACAACCCTAGTTAGTTAATGTAGAAAGCTGTAGACAATGATTGGCCGTGATTGCTTGGATGGAGTCTAGTCCAGTATAGTATTGACTAGAATTGATTAATTGTAAGATTGTACCAGAATGATTGAATGATTGTCACTCCAGATTGTCACTATAATGATTGTCACTCCAGATTGTCACTATAATGATTGTCACTCCAGATTGTCACTATAATGATTGTCACTCCAGAATGTTACTTGACCTGATTTCTTATATTTATCTTGCCGATAAATGGTGAGAGAAACCAAGTTTCGTTCAGACGAAGGGTTACAACCCCGGTCCTTGTTTGGTTTACGGGTTGTAACCTGGCTATCTGAATAGTCCCATGGTTATCTCATCGTATATCATACTGTCATGCTTTATCATATGTTCTGTCTTTTATTGATTATGTACAAGATTGTCTTTTATATTCACCCATCATGCTTTTTCTTAAATTACTGCCTTTTATTATGAAATTATACTCTTGTGCTAATTTGCTGGTTTTAGTTCCTAAGTGAAGCCTCCTTTGTGGCACTTGCTCTTTCTGGGGTCTGACCCAGCTGGTTTTGTATGGCCAGATACCGGAGCAGTAGCAAAGGATCTTCCTGCATTTCAGCCCGATGGTGGTCACCAAGCGTAACCAGGGCAACGAGTGGGTTTAGCTCTCCCACTCTATTGTAAAATTATTCTTTTGAGGCGTTTAGCCGTCGAGCAAGTGTTAGCTCGTTTGCAACTTTATTTACTGTCTGCCTACGGGCTGTAATCATGATTGGCAACTCGAGGTTGATCATGTATGACTTAACTCTTGCTAGTCCTTACATTTTGTACGACTAGCTTCATGATCATCTGGATATGTAATGTTTGGGATGCCTTACTATTGTATATTTGGTGATCTTACATCTTGTAACTCTGTTTACTTGCTTGTGATTGAGACACTAGGCTTGTTATTGACCTTAAGAGACTGATGGATTGTAGTAAAACCCTCATATATCTAGATAGCCGTGACCGTATAGCGGGGTGGATCCCATTTCGTTATACGTAGCTGGCTATGTCTGCCCCCGCTCTTCAGTATTCTGGTTCTGGGGCGTGACATAAGTCGTGCATTCATTTCCATGCACACACTTGAATTTGGTAACACGGGATAGGTCATGAAATATGCCACGAAACTGATCCTAAGACAAGATTAGAAAGACAATGAATGATAGAGATGCACAAAAGTAAATGAAACATGTTTGGTAATGATAGCATTGTGGGCGAGCTAGCCTCCCCACCAGTGCATAACAATGTACTGATAACCCCACAGTCTACTTGCAGGATGCAGGTATCGTCGGTGGGTGCGGAGCTTCCATCGAACGTGCTAAGGCACGGAGCTATCTCTGGAGCCTTGGAGCGTTGCAAGGAGCTGAAGCACCCTACACAGGACATAATGTATCGGAACATCGCCATGAATCATTCCATGTTGTAAGCCACTTGGCACGCCTTTTATGTTTCGGTGAGAGAGAGCTTGAGAGACTTGTAAACTCGGCCTAGTGCCGCTTGTAAACTTCTTGAAAATCAATAAAGAGTTGGAATTCGCTTCAATTTGTGTTCATTTACTTTCCGCTGCAAATGGGGACACTCTGTGCGACTCTGTGGCCTAGCAAATCGGCCGTTTCTGGACTTGGCCTTGCACGGGCACAACCTAGGCCCGTGCGACATCACGCCTTAGCAAGGACGATCGCTCCTGCAGGAGCGGGGCGTGACAGATTGGTATCAGAGCACGGCTTCACGTCCTTGGACTTCATTTCGATTTTCTCAGTTTTGAAAGCTCGTTGGATACAAAAGAAGTATGCGCTCTCTCTCGTTGTGCCTTGGGATGTTCCATACAATAAGTCTAATACTTTCAAAAGCTCGTACGAGTGCTCGGTTGAACGGGATCGATAGGCGACGGCCTTTGTGCCGAACGATGTTAAACTTGACTCGATAGAGAACACATGCTAAGCTAACATGTCGCGTGCGTGCCTGATTAGTCTTGCGTCGACCTAGCAAGTTAGCGTACAAACGTGAATATAGTCCATACGGGATGGTTATGCGGCACAACTTAGTCCGCGTGTCGCGCACCTCGACTTTGGGTGCAATCGAGTTACGAGCGATATCAAGTACCGCTCGGTCGGAAATGAAGCTACACTTAGAGTGTATATCGATAGGAATGCTATCGAGTTAACGCTTAGGCGTACCAAAAAGATTGGCTTGGATTTTGAGGATTAGTGCGAACGACTTAGTACGTCGAGGCGACGTGAGCGATTACGCTAGAGATTCGTCGAACGAATCTGAAGGATGTCTTAGCGCATGACGCGAACGTGATTGAGGACTAGATCGTATGGCTTGAATCCGAGTGGTGTATGTGATAGGTTCGAGAAAGAATAAGAATGAGTGTCGACGATTAGTCGAGTGGCTCGAACCCTGAGTGGTGTATGGACGACATAGAAATTGTTCGAGCGAGACTAAAGGATTTACGGATAGAACGAGTATGTCGGCGAGGCGATGCGATCGCACAAAGCCTTAGAATGCGTCACGCTTAGTTGGTCGTGACCTCGAATGTCCCGAACGAGATGTCGTTTGGACAACTTGTCAATGGGCAACGCGAGTTAGAAAGTGAATAGTCTTGATCGAGGAAACTTAGAGGATCGCGCGTCCGATTTGGGATTGATTCAAATGAAATGTGACTTGAGTTTTGAACAACGATCTTGAAACGAGCTTGAGGAATAGTGATCGAACTTGATCTTGAATATCGAAGAAATTATGGAATATCCAACTCGGACAATAGCATCAGTCGCACGACTCGAAATTGGTTGCAAAGGAAGATCGTCAGGTTACGCATATCGTCGATGGTATTGAGGCGTATCAAAGATCGATATGCGATAACTCGGGGGCACTCTGACTCGGCGAATGACGGTCGTGTAAATGTCATTGTTCCGTTGGATGCTATACTTTGGATGTTAAAAATGTGTCGAGGAAAAGATAGACTTGGCTCGAGGATTTTCTAGTTGAACGCATGACGGTTAGACTATCAAATTGATTTGGCTTGGATGAAAATGTGAATGCTTGGATTTGCTTCGTTGACAACCACAACGTTGACGTTCTTGTCTTATGCGAGCGCAACTCCAGTCTCGCATATGCGTCGTGCCGGATTATGACGATCACTCCGCGTGAGCGCTGATATGGTGATTCATACAGCGGGAGTGATTGAACTTGGATGGTGTGGCAATCTGATTGCTTCGACTTGTGGTTTGACGTGAAGGTGGACTCGAGAATGAATTTATGTGCTTGAAAGATTGAACTTGAGGATTGAGTAGGTCCAATCCGCGTATCGAGAATGGGTTAGTCTAAAACTCAAACAAGAGTTACGTCCCGATGAGAATGATTATTCCGCGGGAGCGTTGCATGGTGATTCATGAACCGCCGTGGATAATCGGGCTCGCGTGAGATTGGGGCACAATGTATTGTCGAGCTGGATGACCTCATGATCGAATACATGAATTGGTTAGAACTGGTGATTGAACGGAATTGAATATGTACAACGTAAGTCTCGATGCGAATTAGGTGATCGTGCTCGATGTTTAGAAATCTGAGTGACGCGAGCTTGGGTAGAAACACCCGTACAAACGAACAAATGGTTTGACCATAGGATTTGGGGGCGAGCGTCGTGCAACGACCTTGCACGATGAGCCACGGACTTGACGTGTAACTATGACCTTGTGAGCTGACCTAGCGGATAGGCGGACGACCCTATGCCGAGTGATTGAACTTGTGCGATTAACCTTACAGTATCGTCTGGACGGACGATAGACTTGGACAACAATACTTAGAGTAGGACGGAAACTGTGAGTGTGCGGGAACGACGGTGAGATTGGTCCCAAACGAAGGAAATGATGAGAATGAATGTTGCGCAGTAAAGTTGGGATAACGAATTGAATCATTGATTGGAAGACGTACTCGATGACAGTGCAATATTTGGTCTCGAATCGGATGGGAATTACTTAGACTTGGTCGCCTCCGTTAAGAAGAAATCGTATTGATTTCGTAGCCAAGAATGCTTGAGAAGCGATTCGGGCCATCTCGATGACCGAGATAAACGATAGCGAGATGCACGCGAGTTCGGTTTTAAATCGAAGTTAGCAAAACGTTAGCAAATCGAAACTGTCACGAGTAGCTTGTCCGACTTCGCTAGTCGCTAAGCTTGGTTGAAATGTACGTATTCGAGGGACGTCTTGAATGCGTGCACGATCCAAACTCAGCGATATGATGAACTCGAATGCAGCTGCAAGTGGGTGTTGAGATGCGCATGAACGAGTGAGTGAGTTTGCCTCAGCCTACGACTCTCGAGTTTGATAAAATACAACGCACCTCGTGCGACCGTTTCAGTCCATGATACGTCGAAGTAGCAACGAGATCGAAGAAACACTTGAATTGAATAAGTGCCGTCAACTCTAAGATGAATAAAAAGTCATTCAATAAAATCGACCAAACGTACGCGACACGGAACTTAGAAAGATATCGAGTATGGTTCGATGCCATCGAACGATAGAGCCGTTCGATAGAATTGTCTAAGAAACACGACGACACGAGTTAAGGAATGGTAGGATGACCTGCACTCAGGAAGTCTCGAGGACGAGACTTGTTTTGAGTGGTGTATTATGTAATGACCTGCTCCGCCCTAGCGGAACGCCGATTCAAACGGCAAGTGCAACGACTCAAACGAACCGTCAACCCGAAGAGTTGGCATCGACCTGATGAAGAATCGATGCAAGGCTTACATTGGCCCGTCAAGATGAGTCCAGACTTAGACTTTCAAAGGCGCGCTCAGAGTATCGCTCAGCCGATGCGAACATCGCTAAGGTGGGTGGCTCCGATGAACCCGTCTGTGCTTAGCCTAGACACATAACAATACGGACACTATCACGAGAAATCGCTAGGCGATAATACTGTACATGCTAATAAATGACTCAACGCACCTAGCTAAGGGAATAATCCCATCTTGTATGCTTGTATAGAATATGGAAAAGAACATGGAAAATGTAAGAACTCTCGTACCGCGCTCCACGCTCGTGCTAAGGCACAAGCTTACAGTTATGTTCCTTATGCGTTCAACAATGAAACAATGAATGGGTTACAACAATGAAACGGGAAGACTATCAACATAGTCGTTCCGAGTAGACTATAGCAACATTGAAAGATTATGGGACCAATGGGTCGCCAAGGCGACTCCCGTACGGGGAGTTGCATAATGTGTGAATGAATGAACCAACGAATGAAAGAATAAAAACGTGAATGAATCAATGAACGCATGGACAAGTGAAAGAAAGAAAAGAAGGAATGAATAAAAGATAAGAAGGGAAGAAATGGTTAGCGACAGGTGTGACGGGCACGTGCAACGGGGCTCGCTACCCGCGCTGCACGGACGCCAACCTAGTCGATAACGCATTGTGGCTAAGGGTTAGCCTATGACAAGTTAATACGAAATGGTCGTGGACAAACGGCACGGACGAGGGGTGGCGATGCCGTGGCCGTGAAGGGATTCCGCGGCATGATCAAAGGGAGGATCGTGGCCGGCCTAGGCGGAATCAAAATAAGGCTTACGGGCAGCCTGGGTGCGGACTTGGCCATCCAGGAGACGTAAGTGCTGCAGTATTTCAAGAGACTAGCGGGGTGTGTGCCAGTCCGCACCCTACGCTAATTTGAGAAATACAACGGGTTGGATGTCCAAAATGGCTTGTGATGCCAGCGACCGGTGCATATAGAGTTAAGTGGGCTTTGCTGGTGGCGATCCACGTGCAAGTCCTTGCATTGAAATCAAAGTAGTCTAAGTTAATCTGAACAAAGCACCTTCTGAATAAGCTTGAAATGTATCATACCAAATGATAATGAATACTTCGTACAATGAGTTATAGAATATGCCTACGACGCGCTAGGAACTGAGGCAGAAACACGCCCTTGATATTGAATGTTTCCAAGAATCACGTTATGTTATTTCACATGAATTGTTGACTAACTTGGTTTACTTTGGACAGGGAAGGCCGGACGGTAAGTATGGGTAAGTCGTGCATTCATTTCCATGCACACACTTGAATTTGGTAACACGGGATAGGTCATGAAACATGCCACGAAACTGATCCTAAGGCAAGATTAGAAAGACAATGAATGATAGAGATGCACAAAAGTAAATGAAAAATGTTTGGTAATGATAACATTGTGGGCGAGCTAGCCTCCCCACCAGTGCATAACAATGTACTGATAACCCCACAGTCTACTTGCAGGATGCAGGTATCGTCGGTGGGTGCGGAGCTTCCATCGAACGTGCTAAGGCGCGGAGCTATCTCTGGAGCCTTGGAGCGTTGCAAGGAGCTGAAGCACCCTATACAGGACATAATGTATCGGAACATCGCCATGAATCATTCCATGTTGTAAGCCACTTGGCACGCCTTTTATGTTTCGGTGAGAGAGAGCTTGAGAGACTTGAAAACTCGGCCTAGCGCCGCTTGTAAACTTCTTGAAAATCAATAAAGAGTTGGAATTCGCTTCAATTTGTGTTCATTTACTTTTCGCTGCAAATGGGGACACTCTGTGTGACTCTGTGGCCTAGCAAATCGGCCGTTTCTGGACTTGGCCTTGTACGGGCGCAACCTAGGCCCGTGCGGCATCACGCCTTAGCGAGGACGATCGCTCCTGCGGGAGCGGGGCGTGACAGGGGGTGTCAGTCCTAATACTGGATCGGATACTTTAACAAATTGGTATATTTTGTCACACATACTTGCACACATGTAAACACATATAACATAGATAGCACACATGTAAACACATATAACACAACTAGCACACATGTAGACACATATAACACTGATAACGCACATGTAGACACAGATAGCACACAGGTAAACACATATATCATACTGAACTTCATATTTCACTGTATACAAAATTTACTCCATATAGATTAGTGGACTTCATATTTTACTGTATACAAAAGTGGTCCTCCATATACAAAATGTCAAACTGTAAATGTATCCATACTTAGTCGATTTCGACGTCGTAGTGGTCAGCCACCACAGTTTGTCGTCCCGGGCGATTTCGGACCGATCTGAATATCACTAGAACTATGTTATTTTTCCGTCCAACTTCTCGACACCAATGTACCGCACCCTCGCTTGATTCAAAACAAAGATCGGTCCAGAATAAATGGGCTACATTAACTGCAATTGGAACAGGTACCGCAAAATTGGAAGATCTCAAGTCCTACAATAGAACTTAAAAGTTAATACAATTTGACAACATCATAAAGCAAATAGGTTTCATAGATTAGGACTGCCAGAGAGGTGGCAGTCCTTCACATATGTAGGACTGTCAGGCCCCTAGCAGTCCTACATATGTGAAGGACTACCACCTCTCTAGCAGTCCTAATCTATGATCGAGACTGCCAGAGAGGTGACAGTCCTCTGTGTCACAACCCGATTTTTCATCCGATGAAAAGTTAAAATTTAGTTACCAAGAGGGCTTCCGATGCATCAAAGTGTTCTTCGGACGTGGCGGAAAGAGAGTATACAACATTTAATGATCCCGGTTGTTCCATGTTCAATATTTTTCTACATTAAACACATAATTCAACTTTTTATATGTGAAATTCATGTTTAAAACATTAAACATATATTAATTCGATGACTTACCAATAAATGAGAGAAGTCAATGACCTAGAGTTGAGAGAAAAATTTGGGATAAAATTCAATGACCTAGAGTTGAGAGAAAAATTTGAAAAAAAAATATAGGTTGGGAAAAAACTTGGGGTTAAATTCTTTGACCTAGAGTTGAGGGAGAGAAGAAAAGAGTTGAGGGAGAAAAGAAAAGAGTAGAGGGAGAGAGAAAAAGAAAACAAAAGTTGGTATTTATACCTTTGCTTGGGCTAGCCCCAAGTAAAAAAAAATTGATGGCAAACATGTAATATTTTGAAACATTTTTGGGCTAGCCCCTAGCAAAAAGGGTGGTGCCCTTAGAAAAAACCTTATTATTTTGAAGGAAGCTCTACATTATAATAGGCAAGGAAGTTCTTTTAATATTTTTAGAGTATAATAATGGGATAATTTATATTAATGAGAGAGTTTAATATATACGGGAGAGGCTAATCCCTCTCACTTTCATTCTAATCAATGTAGGGCTAAAGCCCAATACTACTAATACTTAACATCCTGTCATCCTCCCTCAAGCTGTCAATTATATATGTCCAGCTTGTTACACATAAATTGAATTCGATGATCCAAAAGTGGCTTCGTGAAGATATCAGTTATCTGATCATCGTTCCTCATATGGTGAAATCTTATCATCCCTTTTGTATACTCACCACGGACATAATGTATGTCAATTTTAATGTATTTCGTCATTTCATAAAATACAGTATTAGTAGCAATATGGATGGCAGACTGGTTATCACACCATAGATCTGCTATTTTAGATCCTACTTCTTCTCACAGTTCTTGTAAAAGATGCTTCAGATATAACACCTTTGCTGCGCCATGAGCAATTGACTTGATATTCTGCTTCTGAACTTGACCGTGCTATCACTGCTATCACACTCTACTTCTTGCTTTTCCATGATACCAAGTTTTCGCCAATAAATACTGAGTAGCCAGATGTAGACCGTCTATCAGTCACGCTTGCATCCCATGCAATCAGCATCGATAAAGCACTCAACACGAGTATGTCCATGATTCTCCATCAGATTTTTTTTTTGGATTCTTGACTAGATAGCATAGAATTCTGAAAACTACTTATCAGTGTGGAACCCTTGGGGAAGTCATAAATCTACTTGCGACACTTACGACAAAAGAAATATCCGGACGAGTCATAACCGTCAAGTAATTGAATTTTTCAACCACTCAACGAAACTGCTCTGGATTGGTCATCAGGACACCCTCGTCTGGTAGTAACTTTGTCCGTGGATCCATATGTGAGGTTGTTCTCTTGGCTTGCATCATTCATACATCATTTATTATGTCCAGCACATACTTTCTCTGAGACATGACAATGTTTCGCTTATCCCGTGTGACTTCAATGTCCAAGAAATAGTTCAACGATCTCATATCCTTGGTCTGAAATTGTTCTCCCATGAACTTCTTTAATCCTGTAATACCATGGCTGTCGTCTCCCGTGATTACAATGTCGTCAATATAGACACCAAGTAGTATCCTTGCAGCTGATGTCTGTCAGTACAATACCGAATAATCCTTCTTGGATTGACACATGCCAAACTGAGTAACAATATGTGTGAATCAACCAAACCACGCACGAGATGATTGTTTGAGGCCGTAGAGGACCTTTCGCAGATGACACACTTTATCCTTCCTTGCAATGAACCCGAGAGGTTGCACCACATACATTTTTTTTTCAAGATCTCCGTGGAGAAATGCATTCTTGATATCAGCTGAAGCAATGGCCAGTCATAGCGAACAACTAAGGTCAAGAGAACACGCACTGATGTCATCCTGGCAACTGGAGAGAAGCTCTCAAAATAGTCCTCATCATATGTCTGAGAATATCCTTTAGCCACCAGACGAGCTTTTAACGATCAAGAGTGTCAATCGATTTCACCTTGATCGCGAACACTCATTTGCACCCGGGAGTGGATGAATTATGGCTCTGATACCATGTAGAGTAGAATAATGAGATAATTTCTATTAATGAGAGAATTACGTATATATAGGAGAGGCTAACCCTTCTCACTTTTATTCTAAACAATGTGAAACTAAAACTCAATAATACTAACACTTGACAATATTGTTACGAGGCATGATCTTTTTTTTTTTCAAGTGGCTGTGTTTTAGATCAATTTACTTTGTTAAGGGGACTTGGGCTTCTAACAGTTATGATTGGTGTTAGCTTATTCAATAGTAAAGTAAGTGAAAGTTCTCTTATAATTGGCAAATTTGGCTTCATCATAGTGGTTAGGTTCATCACTATCAAGAGTTAAATATCTCTTTATTATTTGATATCTATGAAAACTATGACTGCGATAACCTACCAACAGAATTTTTTTTTTTTTGGGACCATTTTCTGCTTACTCGCGTGAAAACAGCCCTCCATCTATATGGGAAATTGGAATACATCTTGACCCTCTTCAGCCTGCTTTGCGGAATCTTCGTGGCACTAGGATGCACTTTTTTGTTATATCCTTACTAAGCGGATAACCAGTTCATGTTGACTATAATTTAGGTTCTTTTTCACCTTCTTAATCCATCTATGAGCTTTATTTGTCATAGAAGTATATATGTTTCAGTTTCATCTGGACTCAATATTTTCAACATATAGAAAATATGGATTCTTTGCTATTAGAGACACATGTAAGTGATGTTCTCTTAAGTTTTTTCAATTTTTAGAATTTGTCACCTATTCCTCTCAGGCTTTGAGAGGAAAGGAAGGGGGTTTCTGAGGGGAAGAGAAGGGGGGAAAAATAATAGGAGAAAAATGATTAGTTAGAGAGTACCTGGGTTAGGTCTGCTTTCCTAATTATTAAGTAATGAAGGTTGGTATATTTACTAACAAATTCCGAATACTGACAATATATTTATGTTTGTTGAGCTTAAGCATTACTTAACTCAATGGATTCATTTCATTACGGGTTGAGAGAGAGAGAGAGAGAGAGAGAGAGAGGGGGGGGGGGGGGGGGGGGGGGGGGGGGGGGATTGAAATGTTGAAAACTTTTAAGTTTACAACTTTAGGTAGTGAGGAGCAAATGTTCGAACCTTCCATCTATTTATAGGCTCTCATCTTAGACGAGAAGATTTTGGAACTTCTAAAAGGATAGGGAGACTTCTAAAGATTTTAAGAAGACTCCACCTACAATGAAAATTTTTAGAGGCTTCCAAATAACTCACTTGATATATTGTGCAACATTATCTCGATATAGTATAAAATCTAGTAGGTTGTCACCAGGGACGGAACAAAGTAGCGGACTGGGGTGCACCCAAAAATTTTTGTTATCTTTTTTTTCTCTTATGATTTTTTTGTAATAAAATTAAAAAAAAATTATATGTATTAGTACACATCTAGTCCACCCTAACCCATCCCAACTTAACTTTCTGGTTCCGCCCTTGATTGTCACACTACGCAGGAGCTGATATTATATTCAACACTGGGAGACAACATATATAAACGTTTTACATTCAATTTCATAGTTGAGACCAGTGTTTTAAAAATCGGACCGATGGTTGACCCGGCCAAGGCATTGGAGAGTCAAATTGGTTCAACCACTGGATTAACCTAAGTGGTCCAAATTAATCTCTTATGGACATTAAATTTTTTTTTACAAAAATACTAATTTTTTAAAAACACCGGGTCAATACTGAACCGGACCGAAAAATAACCGGTTCACGGGTGAACCGGTTGAACCGGCCGGTCCGGTCCGGTAAATATTCTTGTTCGTGGAAGACAACCAATCGTGGGGGCATGCAGCAATGGTCGTTGGTCGATCTCTTGCATGAAAGTGTGATTTTTATTGTCGCTCTCGTGATAAGAGATTTAATAGCCTATTAAATTCTGTTATGATTACAGGGGAGGTTTCTGAGGAAGAAGTTGCACGGATGTCTTGCAGCTCTGGACGGCCCGACATGCATGTGATAATACCATTGAGTACTGAACACTACAAATTAAATTTGTTCTTTGAAGTTTTACTATTCTCGTCAACATATTTTGGGGAAGAGCCATGTTATGATACTATGATATAAACAGTTGAAGCAGTATGATTTATGTGTAGTGGTGTATTACTGTGTCATATAATGGCTTTATTGTTGAAAAAGTAACAGCAGGAAGTTTCAGCATAGCCTTCCTATTATGCATGGATATTCATCAATTCGATAATACAACTCAATTTGCAGCAGGTTTAAACTAGGAAGTAATCAATAGAAGTAATGATTAAACTGATCAGTTTTAATCAATTCTTTGGAGTTCACTAGCAGGTTACAACTCAATTCCTTGGAGTTCACCTGCATAGCTTTTTATACTCTATTCAATAGTTGAATGCATGGTCCAGTAATAAAACTCAATTTTGTAACTGGTAGACTCTCAAAGACGGGATAACTGGGAAGAAAAGTCCAGTACCAGTTTAGTATTTAGCCAGTATGATGATTTTTACTCTCCTTTTGTCTTCATATTATAGTTTGCAGTATTGGTATGTACCGATACGGCCGATACCGATACAATTTGGTTAACCCAATCCTATACCAACCGATATTAACCGTACCAACATCGGGGGCCTCTTTTTCAGTTAATCGGAAAAAAAAATGAACAAAAAAAGCAATAAACAAGGGTGCAAAAGCATAATAAGGTGATAAAAGCATATAAAATAATATAACTTATATATCGCAAGTAAAACGATGGACAAGAGGGATATTGTTTCATTTAATTCTAAAATTACTAAGAAACAAAAAAAAAAAAGTACTTAAGATTATGCATAAATATATAACATATTTTTTCTAAAATTTTAATAACTATTTGTTTTATGATACCAAAAAATTCGACACTTCAATCCAAAAACAGTAATACCGCCGAGTACGATACTCATAGGAAGACTCCAATACGGATTCTGATACGTTCATATATTGGGACGTCTAGCCTCTAAGGAGAGGAAATGTCTTTTACTCTGTGATAGAAGGAATAAGAGGGAAGGATGAAAGAATGTCCAGTATCAGTTTGAGTTTGGCAGTAGTGCGATGTTCTTACTATAACAAACTTTTGCAAGGTCCTTCAACTAGCACAAATTATAGATTCTTATGGAGATAAAACATTTCCCATAGGTTGATGCATATAATTCAGATCAATGACAAAACAATCAATACTATTTCTTGCAAGATTATGTTTATAATTCAGACCGGTATTGTGCATATTTTTAGGCGTGTGCTTAGTTAGCCTGTCAGCTTCGGAATGCATGGTGTACTTTTTATTACTATCGATCTGCATAATTCTCTTTCGCAGAGTTAGTTAAACGTCTCCATAGTGGACTCCCATAACATTTTGAAGAGATGTTCGCAGGGGTTTTTTTTTTTTTTTTTAGATGTCCGACATTACGCACAGGTAAACGTGATATAATTATCTCGTTTGCCATCAGTGTTATGTAGAACAGAGTATCTTTCATGGCGTGCAAACTGTTAGTAGTCTTACTTTTGTGAAGCAGAGATAGTCAGATTGAAGATGAAGTAGATGTAAGCGTGTTCTGTTGATTCGGTTTTTCAACCGAATTGAAATAGTAAACCTAAAGTCTAAAAATCCAAAATCAAAATCGAATTGAAATTAGCTATAACCGAAACCGAAATCCAACAGATAAACGATTCGGTTTATTCGATTTGTTCGATGGAACTATTTTTATTGTTTAATGAGTCAGATCCAAAATTAAAATTGTGGTTAAATTATATTAAAAATTATTATTTTTATACATATGTTTGTTATATTTGTGGGTCCAAAGTTGGACTAATTAAATTATCAAGATTTGACTTTAAAAGACAGATAAAACCGTCGTTTTCAAAATATACACATTTCTGGTCATAAAATATAAATAAAATTGAGGGTATTTAGTAATTATATAAGTCTTATTCGATTTCTAGTTTTGGACCGAAATAAAAAACCAAAATGGAAACCAAATAATTTTTTTTAGTATTTTTAAAACTGAAACAGAATTATTATTTTTTCAAACTATATCGGTTAAGTTCTCGGTCCAAAACCGATTAACGATGACCCCCAAGATGAAGGCCTCAGCGATTATGTGCGTTCGAGATGCTTTTGTGGTTTTGTTGCCGGAAATAAAGTGTATTTTCCTTATGCATATGCTCCTTATGTTATTGTTCTAAGACAGTTAAATCAGGGGAAGATGAATAAAAATGCAACATTATTTCCAACAACATTAGAAGACAAAATTCTTGGTGTGGCGTATCCATCTTGTTCAAGTCTCAACGAGCTGAGATCTTGATGCTGTTGTCCGACTGAGACATTGGTGAGATCTCTCGGCGTTGAGAAAAAAGTGACATAACTCTATGCCTGTCTAAGAACTCATTGCATTATACAGTTAATGATACTTCACATAACTCTATGGTTGTCTAAGAATTCATTGGATTATAGTTATGATAATTCTCAGTTGTTTGAGAATCCATTTTAGTGTCTTAGTGTAGCTTCAGAGAGAACTTATATTCCATACATGCTGATGGTGTGTCCATATTAAGAAGGAAATCTAATTTTTGGACTTCTCCAAATACAAAATACCTCAAACTTTCAAACGTTTAGAATCATACAATACCAATACATGGCGTCATTCATGATCTGATATAAACTGCATATAAATTGGTACAATTCATTACCAAGATCACAAAATGAATAAATAAAATAAAATAAAATAAAATAAAAATAATACAGTATGAGCAAATGTGAGTTGTATGAATGTCCTATCATGGGATGTCATAAGCAACAGATGATCTGCAAAACAAAGACAAAACAGATAACTCGACAGATCTTTACCTTTTCAAGATACATACTGAGAAGTCAGATTTAGGTAACCGGAGAAGTCATAGTTATACCTTGTTTCTCCTTGCCTTGCGCTTCTTCTTCTTCTTCTTCGGCTGCAAGTATGATCCTTCGTCTACCGACAACACAAAATTTGGCGAACGCAACGGCACGGGCAGGGGCGGGGACCAAATGCCGCTCTTCTCGTACTCGAAGTCGAACTCGGACGTGTCGGAGTACTTAACGAGGAGCCCGTCGGAGACCAGCCTCGGCACTAGCTGAATTGTAGTGCTGGTGTCCATGATGACAATTTGGTGGGCTTCACAATAGTCTTTGTGATGATACCCAGCTAATGGTGGATTAAAAGATGGTTTGCAAGGAAAAAGAGAGAGGGGAAGGAGAAGTTTCTCTTTCTAGAGGTGGTTGGGGGTGGAAAAAATTATTCAGTGGAGCAGGACCCGTCGGATGCGAGCGGTAAGTCTTGACTTTCCACTAATAATGTTATGACATCTCTTATTATATGACATCTGATATGGTGAGTCTAGATTTTCAATCCAAAAAATTAATTATCCAATTTTTTTAATATTAATATTAATATTAATATTAATATTAATGTTAATATTAATGTTAATGTTAATGTGAATATTAATTTTAAATTTAATTAATGTTAATTATCATGTAATTTAATATTAATATTAATTTTATCGTTATATTTTGCCATGTCAGCAACCATGTCATTTCCACATAATGGAAGATGGTATCATCCAAATTTTTTGGGAGCTAAATATCATTTTTGTATCAGAAAACAGTGATATTGAAAGAGTAGAGGAGCACGCCGGCGCAATGGAGCGACCCCCTTGGAGGCATGCCTCCAAGCACCATTAAGAAGTGGACACCCTAAAAAAAAGAGTGGAGGAGAGTGGTATGTTATGACCCGGTTGATAGAAATCAAGACTCACCATACCTACGTGGTGAGCCCGACCCACTGAATAATTTCTTGTCGGGTCGGGTCGGGTCGGGTCGGGTTTGTTGGGCGGGGTGGGGTTTGGAGGAAAGGTTGGAAGGGGGCCGTATATGATTGTGGGGAAGATTCGGTTGGAGTTGGATAGGGACGTAATTGAATGTGGTACATGGGATGACTTCAATAATGGCAA
>JANAVB010007798.1:2076919-2196919 GCA_029216955.1 Iris pallida | reverse complement strand
CTCTCTTCCATTACAGAGACCACCCTTATTTTGAAAATAATTATACGGACCACCCTATGTTTTATTTTTAAAATAAAGGTGTTTAG
This sequence comes from Iris pallida, assembly GCA_029216955.1. NCBI lineage: Eukaryota > Viridiplantae > Streptophyta > Magnoliopsida > Asparagales > Iridaceae > Iris > Iris pallida. The sequence goes on along the minus strand of JANAVB010007798.1, from coordinate 2,196,833 downwards.
TGTTATAACTCTTTATAGAAAATATAGAAAATATTATGTGATTAATTTCAAAGTAAGGGTGGTTCCTGAAATAAGTATAAAACATAGAATAGTTAACGTAAATTGCCCCTTCCATTAAGCTCTGTTAATGGGCCTATGTCTTTCGTGACCATATTCGTTTATACCTACCTCTAATCTTAGTGACTCCTTTTAACTACTATAAAAATAACTGTTTTACTGATGCATCTATTGGTCTGTGTTGCACGACGCACGTGTTCTAAACTCCTAAGACAGTTTCCTCCCCATATTGTCCTCAATTAGCCGCCACCAACTTCCTATGGATACAGTCTTATCTTATCTTGTACTTTATATATTGCTTCTCAATTTATCTAAGTCCTAAAATTAGGATTAGTTTAATGCTCAGATTAGTTTCATCTTGGTTTAGAAACATTTTATTTTTTGACCAGGATTTATTAGCGTTTAGGTTTTAGGCTATAAATACGACCTCTCTTTTGAGAAAAAGAGAGTGGAAATAGGTAAATGTTTCATGTTTTTTGAGTGTTAGGTGAGGATCACGAGAGATTGTGTTCCTACTTGAGTGATTATTGATTTTTGGGTTTAAGAGTTGATTCTATTTCTTTGCTCTCGTCATTTATTCTTTTAATTGCCGCACCTTTGTCATAACAAATTGATACCAAAGTGAAGTGATGTGGTGATTGTGCAATTATGGGAGAAGTGTTCCAAAAGCGATGGTGGAAAAGGTGACCACGTTCATCTTGAGTGCCTAGGCGACAATTTCATTCTAGGTGGAGGAAGAAGATTGAAGGTGGAGTCAGGAGTGACTTGGGTTTTCCCTCTTTTTGATGTTGCTACTATGGATGATATTAGTTGGTGATGATTTTTACTGATATTGAAGATTCTGAAGGTGGTTTTGGTTATTTTGGTGTTTGCTATTTACGATGGTTCTAGTGATGGTTAGGGTAGTTTTTTCCCGTGATTATGATTTTGGTGGTATTGGTGTTTGGTGATTTTATCTTGAAAGATTACCTACTGCAAAATAGACGATTATACTGGCTTTGAGTTTAGTGCCAATTTGCTAAGGGTTGCGGTCGGAATGAGAGGTCAGAAACACTGAGATCAAACGTTGGTATTCAATGCCTATTTTGTTGGTCTGTCACGACAAGGTCGTAATACGAAGGCGTGATCCAAACAATGTATGGTTTTGTTTTTTGTTTTTTTAGGAGTTTTTGGTAATTGAGAAATTTCTCTGTATTAGATAAATATGATCCAAGGTGGAGCGAAGTTAAATGTTTAGATTATTTTCTCGGTGAAAAAAATTGTTTGTTAGGATTTATTATATGGTTTAGGTTTTAGGCTATAAATATGGTCCCTTTGTTGGGACACTGAGATAAGAGCAATCCGAATTGAGGTGCAATCATTGTTCTAAAAATCGAGATTAATTGGCGTTTACGCGCTATGTGCAGGGTGTTGTTGGGTTAAGTCTGGATTTGGTAACAACATATTTGTGGGGCCAAAATTTGGTCAAATATTTGATTTGATGCGATTTGAAAATCTGTATTAAATATTTGATTTGATTAGACTTGGACTTCAATAATTAATGCTAGACTATTTTAGGATTTTCTATTACCTAAAATAAGATATCTTATTTTTGTAATAGGTTTTCTTATTTTAGGGTTTCCTGTTTTAGGAATTTCTATGACCTAAAATATGGTTTCCAACTATATATGTGTTGAGGGTGGAGGCAATAGAAAGAGTGTCAAGATCTCTGCTCCCGGAATACTCCGGATACAATCACAGTGCTATGGAAAAAATAATAACATAAAATGATAAGCAGGTTTTATAAGCAAATAACATAGTGACATATGTGAATCCAAAGAGTTTGATCACAAATTATTACAAAACTGAAAAAAGGTTTTCCAGAAACAAATCAGGCAGCAACTACTTAGGAAACAGACTAGTAACACAAGTGCTAGAAAAATAAGCTAAGATAATCAAACCCCATCCGGGATGGTCTCGGTGTCCCTAAGAGTGTCTGCTGCCAAGTCTGTCACGTCCCGATTCGTAGAGTCATTTATTCACATATTTTATCTCTTGGAATCGATCGTCCTCGCTTGGACGTGATGCCGTACAAGTCTGGTATTGCACTTGTACAAGGCAAAGATGGTACATAATTGATTCTAGTATTTCATTCAGTTCATTGGTTCGATAGCACAGCCAGTTCATTTCTTATTCTATCATTCACAAGGCATCTCATTATTCAAGTGTTTTGCCGTTTCAGCAGCATTAAACATAAGGAACAATGCTATCAATTCATTCTCAGGCATCGAATCACATTAGCAGTTCAACGTGTTGTATATTTCAATAATTCTCAACATAGGCATCTCTATTATTCAGCAACTAAAACATGGGACATTTAGGGACAATTCATAGCATTTCAATACTTCATTTATTAAACATGAAGGAGTAAGGAGGAGGAAGGACAGTTCCACTCACTTGCAATAAAGGGTCTTTCTGTTCCGATCACACACAATTCCACTATGCGTAGCTCCACCAGCGAGCCACGTTCCAATACCCATTCTGTCTAGCTAGCTAAGAGAGACTGCATCAGTCTCAATTCTCCCGATTTCCAACATAAGTCATGGTCCAATATTCTGATCCCATCCAATAAGCCAACCAAATGCCTCGTGCGTGCCTCGTGCGGAGCGGGGCATTACATAATATACCACTCAGAAAAAGTTGCGTCCTCGAAAGTTAAGGAAACAACTCTTCTACTAGATTCACTTAGTCACAACGAGTCATTCATTCAGCTTCAATTCAATATTCATTTCAGCACACTCGGTCATCTTAAAATAGCTATCCAACTGTACCATTTAAATCCATCAACGATTCGATCTGTCTATATCTTTTTCAATTACTTGTAACTTCTCATTGATTTGCCAACATTTTCTTGCATTTCTATCTCGGTCGCAACATATCACTTCATTTGGATCCATACACATATTTTAGGCGTCCCCAAAACATATGCATTTCAGCCAAAGTCCGCGCTAGTGCGATAATTTCTTCCCATAATATTATCTCAGTCGCAACCAATCACTTCGACTGGATCCATACACATATTTTAGGCGTCCCCAAAACATATGTACTTCAGCCAACTCCCATTTTAGTGCGATTCGATCAGCCACGATATAACTCTCTTTTCTAAATCCGACTTAGCATCCTTTCAATTGACTTATTGCTTTATTCACTTTGCCACAATCACTATCTTCCAGGTCACAATACTTAATATCAGGGACAACTTGGTTACGCTCTATACCCAAGCATAACATTTCTAACATTCGATCAAGGGTCTAACTTAGAGCCAATCATATCAAGAGTTCACAACATGCAATCATATTTCTTTCCAAATCCAACAATATTTTTTACCGAGGCAATTCATGTTTTTCAAAAAGATACATGTTTTTCAAAAAGATACAATCCGACGTCACCCACTATTGATTACCTGAGTCGGGGTATAATTCTATGCAACAGTCAAGGTTAACTTAGCTACCCGACTATAGGTACACTCAAGTCTTACCTTACGATTGCAATTCCCACTTATGGCCGACATATAATCCTCAAGGGTCAAACATCTCTTAAGGCACAAGTTGAAGCATACATTCCCTTAGGTCAATACTGTAGAAGCATGGAAAATATCAGAATGATGGTCTATGCGGCTCGGAACAGGAAAACCCCATGCGGCTCATACAGGGGCAGTCCCATGCGGTTCAGAGAGACTCTCAGTCTCATGCGGCTCGGGGCAGGAGAATCCATGCGGATTACATAGGGGCAGTCCCATGCGGTTCAAAGAGTCTCCCAGCCTCATGCGGCTCGAAAGTACATGCGGCTCACAAACGACCAACAGAAATATGCGGCTCGATCAATACCACGTGTCCCCGTGGGATCCCTTCGCACAGCTGGCCGTCAAGTAATGACCTTATTTAATGCTTAATGCCCTGCCATGATTTGACAGCTGACGGCTTTGACATAAAGTGCCATGATGGTCTTGTCGTAATGACACTCTTCGGGAACAGGAGAAAATCTCTGACACGATCCAAGATTGCCACGTGGCTACTCCCATGCGGCTCAATTGAAGAACAGCTTCATGCGGCTGGCAGGAATCCTCTTCCTGCGACTCACCAAGAAACCATCCCATGCGGCTCGCAAGTACTATACCTATGCGGCTCACTGAGACGCTGTCTCATGCGGTTCATGGATATCATGCGGCTCTGGCAGGGTCCACCATTAAGACACGTGGCAGAGATTCAATTGCTCCCGTGACTTGACAGCTGGTAGCAGGGTAATTATGGGATGCGTGGTATTAAATCAATCAGAGATTTACCAGATCCCAATAACCATATTTAACGTTATCCTCATAATTAATGAGATCATGTCATATCATTCATGATCAAGCCAATGGAACACGTGGTGAGAGATCCAAGCTTGACACAATCAATCATGAAGATTTAAAGCAATCAGCATTAATCACTCACAGGATTAGGATTCAATACTATCCACATTTATGGCCCAGATCCTTCACGCTTAAGACTAATGGTCCAGATTGATTAAACATCAGGCCGCCGCCACTTTGAGAATGGGCAATCATCCAAACCCTAATGATGCCCCCACTCCTATAAATAAGCAAGGTGCCATTCCCTTGCGAAAAAAGAAAAAAAGGATATACAGAGAGAGCTTCCCTCCTAATAATCAGAGAGAAAATACACAGAGAGAAAGAGAAGTCAGAAGAGCAATACGAGGAGAGCAAGAAGAGCATTTCTTCATCAACGCCAACCATCTCGTCGCAGGAGTCAAGGCTGCATACCGATCGTCCAAGGAGTAAGGCAGGGCTGCCGTCGCCTTCCCGAGCCTCTATCGTTACCCCCCAGAATCTAAAATAAACAATTGTACTTAGATTGCTGTACCTAGGTTTTCGTCCCTAGACTTTTTTTGTACAAGCGAGTTTGTAACGTGAAGTAAAAGTCCGGTCCTCCGATAATTGTTCTGTTCTTTTATATTTCATGGCAAACACGATGGCGACTCTGCTGGGGACAAACTTCTCCACGGCTGAGGAGTTGGTGACGCAGTCGGATGCAGCCAAACTTGGCTCCACGCAACAAAAGATGGTCGTCCGCTTCGACCAACAGGCGTTCGAAGAGATGCTCTCCGAAGGAAGCGCTGGCCCGGTCCAGAAGCGCACCCGCACGACGAAGGCTCGCAAAGAGTGGAGGTCAAAATCATTTGCTCCTCCCCAAGCCCTCGATGGGATACCCTCTATTGCTCAAGACGGCGAGAAGGACTCTCCTGCGGCCCCACTTCAGACCGTAGACAACTCTGCTGTCCCCAAGTCCGGCAGAAGAAAACACTATGATGCTGGACTTGCAGGGGCAGAGAGAAACTCTATGCGATCCGAGCCGCATAAGAGTATTAGCCGCAGGGAGAAAGCTCATGCGGCTGCATCCGCCAGCCGCATGAAGAAAACTCATGCGGCCACATCTGTCGGCCGCATACTTTATGCGGCTACAGTTGCCGACCGCATGGATGAAACTCATGCGGTCACTGAAGTCAATCGCTTGCAGAAAACCCATGCGGCCACAGTTGCCAACCGCATGCGGCCAGCCTGCACGGTCGTGACTCCCAGTCGCACAAGAACAACTCATCCGACAGCAGAAGACAACCGCATGCAGACAACCTGCACGGTTTCCGATCCTAGCCGCATAGCGTCCGTTCTACGCTCCTCTCAATCAGTCTTCGACCGTCTCTCATACGGTCCTGACCCTGATGGTTCTCTGGATGATAAGCCAGACTCTGTGGTATTCAACTTAGATTCTTCCTATTACGCACCCACAAGTGCTAAAAAGAAGAAGTCTAGGGCAGCGCGGGCTCATCAAGCCCAGTCAGCTGCCCCAACCTCTGACTATCGGGGCGTCCCGTTGACTATCACGCGGGCCTCTGATGGGAAGTTGTATAGAACCGCTCGAGTCCAGGCCCCGGCGGCAAAAGGACAAAGTGGTTCCTCTGACCTGCGTGAGGCGATCCTCTACAAGCGCAAGGAAAGAGAAGGGGCTTCGGTGTGCAAAGAGTCCTCGCTTGGATGTCACTGCACCCAAATCATCGTCAACTGCTGTTGCAACAACGCGGCAGTGACGGAAGACCGGCCGTCAGTCTTCCAAAGACTACAGCATCCGAGCTCAGAGGACGAGGCACCTCCTGTTGTCTCCTGCAATTCCACTCAGAAAGTCCCCGCCGAGGGAAGAGGGAAGAAGACAAGCATCTCCAGCCCCAAGATATCAACCACTACAGCTAAGAAACTGTCGTCTAAACGGTTGTCCTCCACCGGAGTATTCCAACACACCCGTTCAAAGACGAAATCTGCTGCAATAGGAAATTCATCATCCACATCGTTGGGGGTCGTGGGAACTGGGGGTAGCACTCCTCCGAACCTCCACAACAATCCGATGTTTCAAGGAGACGAGCCCGAGGAAACAACTCTCCCATCAGGTACAACAGACGCTGATGTCCCCGAGGACATCCATGACTCTCAAGACGAAGCAAGCTCCGAGGCTGGGGGTACCGTTCCCTCCGAGTCCGAACCCGAAGAGAACATTCCCACCTACCCCGATGACTTCCCGGTGCATGGGTATGACTCGGAGGGCACATCCTCCACCGTTCCTTCCATCACTCCTCATGTAAGGACGGTGTTCATAACGGACAACAATCCAGGTGGTTCCAGCGATCGCCAACGCATCGACACTTTGGAGGCTATACTGCAGGCCTTGGTCAAGTCTGTAGATGAAATCAAAGCCGCTCTTCCAACTCTGCAAGGAGGGATGCCTGGCCAAACAAGCACGGGTCCCGCGGTCAATGCGGACTCAAACTCAGCGGCACCGAATCCGGGCAATAATCGTCCCAAAATAACGGCCCCTACCGCGACAGATGAGGCCCGAGAAGTAAGAAGAGAGGTTCAGGAGCTCCGAGCCATGTTCCATGCCCGAGAAAACGCTCAAGACCTCAGAATGCGGCAACCATACCCTGCTGAATGGAGGAATGTTCCATTCCCACCAAGATATAAGCCGTTCAATATCAACCCGTATGATGGCAAGACCTCAGCAAGTCGGTACATCACTTACTTCGAGGTCACCACCGACCATCTGCCCCATGATGATGCTATCCTCACGCGATTATTCATTGGGGCATTGGAAGCAGTCGCCTTCGACTGGTACCGCAACCTGCCAGACAACTGCATACACTCCTTCGCTGGCTTCAAGCGCTTGTTCTTGGAGAGATTCTACGAGGTAGGACAGGACGTCACAATGTCTACCCTCATGGACGTCGTCCAGGGAGAGAAAGAGTTGACGAGGAATTATATTGAGCGGTTTCGTCAAACCGCAATGAAGTTACCATCTGGCAATCCAGATTCTTCCTTAATTGAAATTTGCCAAAAGAGATTGCTCCCAACAATTAGTCTCTGGATGAGCGAGAGTCAATTCAAGGACTGGAAGGCATTTATCATCAGTGCCATAAGTGTCGAAGAACGGTTGAGAAAGGCTCGCCAACTGGGGTTGCACATTTCGGAGGGAGAGAACAAGGGCAAGCGTCCCAACACCAACAACGACAATGGGAGTAGTCCCTCCAACAATCGGGACAACAGAGGCAAGCAGGCCATGGTGGCCGATACAGCCCAGAAGCCTGAGTCACAACCAGCAGACAAACAATGGCCTCAAATCACTTATTCTTTCGAAGACGGCCACGTCAAGCCTATCTTGGACATGCTCATACAAGGAGACAGAATTCAGCTTCCTCCACCTAGACGGGAGCCTCGGCCGGCAGATCTGGAGAATCCAAAGTTCTGCCACTACCACCGCTACGTCCACCATGCTACACACGACTGCTACCAACTGAAACGATACATCCAAAACCTCATCGATTCGAACGCTCTGGCCATCGATTTCGAGGAGGTAACCGTAGCAGCCAACATGGTGTCCGTACAATTCGGCAGCTTCCCTCCAACGGAGACTCAAGACGGCGTCATACCCATCCCTCTGGCGACGATGGAAATTGCTAATCTTTCGCCTACTCGTGATCAAGCTGCCGGTCTAGTACCCCTCACCACATCGCGAGGAGAAATCATGTGGGTCCATCCGGACCTGGTCCACAGGTGACTCAGTCCACGCCGCCTCCCATTCACAAGAAGAGAAGTAGAAAAGTCAGATCCTGCCGTACCATCACGGCAGATGTGGTAGAAGTCACAGCCGTCGTTACTCGATCTGGAGCACAATCCCAACCTGTGGCTGAGAACTCGACTGATGATCATCCTCCAGCTACCACTGACGCTCCAGGGCCCCCTCAGCCTCCGACGACCGACAAGCCTAGGCCGAAGGAGACTCGCTTCGACAAATCCCTCCGGAAAGAGACACCTCAGGGGCTGGAGAGGCCCTACAACTTCGATATACTAGCGCAATTGGCCAATACACCGGCCAAATTGTTCTTATATGAACTCCTGAGGCTCTCGAAGGATGTCCGCGCAGCCTTGAGCGACGCACTCCAAAATGCCGACGCATACTTGGCACAGGTCAACCTCACTGGAGATAATCAACCTGCAGATCTCCAAGACAGTGCGTGTACGGGAGCGATGCCCAATATCGTCTTTTCTCTGCAGGACATACTCATCAAAACCAACCTGCGCGATCGTCCGTTATACTACACCGGATACATCGGCGACGTAAAAGTGGACCGGATGCACATTGATCCTGGGTCGTCCATAAGCACCATTCCGAAGGGTTTGCTACATCATCTTCGCATTCCAATGCATCGCCTGACGCCTACAAGCACCGCCATCAGCGGTTTCAATTCGGGCAGGAGCTACCCAATTGGGAAGATTCGCCTGAAGTGTCAGATTGGCGATCTCCAATCAGAAGTCACCTGCTACGTCATAGATGCCGACACTTCTTACAACATCCTCCTGGGGCGCCCTTGGATACACGACTACATGATCGTGCCCTCCACGCTGCACCAATGCTTCAAATATGTCGATAAGCATGGCTTCATAAGGACAGAATTTGCCGATATCGATCCCTTCAAGGGAGTCGAATCTTATTACTCAGACTCCTGCCTGTACGAAAAATCAAAGAAACACCTGGGTGAAGAAGATGTGCAAGCTCATGCCAAGACGGCCACAGGATCAGAGGAACCTCTGACGATCCACCTCCAGGCTCGCAAACCAGGCAAGTCCGCACCCCTTACGGCCACTTTGCGTAAGGACGCGATCAGTCTCTCGGCACAAGAAGAACAAATGATAATCCGACTGCCGAGGTTGGGCCAAGTGCCGAGACCTACAATGGGGCCACTAACAATCATGCTGCCAAAAATCGGTCAGCCGCAAAAGGAGAAGCTCGATCCCTCAGACAAGCCAATGACGATACGTCTTCCCAAGAAGAGTCATCACCCTGATGCAAGGCCTGAGACTTCTAGCGAACCAACCACTCCCCGCCCAGCATCGAGTACCAAGCTGGGTGTTGCTAGTCTGCCGACAACTCCACGTTCTGCTCCACCAGTTGAATCTCTGAAGATCAAGTTGACCAGGTCGTCCTCTCAATCTTCATTTATACAGGGGGTCGCCGAAGAAGAACCAGAACTAGCCAAGTATGTGGCTGCCCACACTGATGTTCCCTCCGCGGATGATGTAAGCCCCCTAGAAAAGATACCTTATTTCATCAATAAAGGGCTATCTTTGAACTACATCGAGCTCAATAAGCTTTGTACAATGTACGCTATGGAACATGGTATAGGCACCCACCTACACACACAGGTGACAAATGTGTACACCACAATCCAGCTTATCCCAGCAGAAGACGCGTACCGCATAATCGAGGGAGGAGATCATCCGATCATCTTCGGCCGGAAAGACGATCCGCGTCCCTTCACCATAAAAGAAGTCGATCTTGGGTCAGATGCAGGGAGACTGCCTCTGTATCTTTATAGTCCCCAGGCCAAATATCTCATGCAAAAACAGGGATATGATCTGGAGACTACACCCGGCTTGAACTACGGCACCGGACGGCGACTACCTTTGAAGCCTCCAGTCCCGGCTGGCAAGCCACGGGACTACTATAGCAAATCTCGATGTGGACTAGGGTATGTAACTCCCACGACAACACCTGAGAGTTCGGATGAAGAGTGTGACTGGCAGTCACATTCAACCGGGTCACCAACCTCCGACTCGGATACCAGCATCGGAGACATATTTAGACAAGTCCTGTCAGTCAATATGGCATTCGCCGACGCTTACGAAGAAGACGAAGACATGCCTGAAATCCTCGAACTAGAGCCGTGGGCCCAACAGCTGGATGCACAATGGGAAAAGCGGTTCGAGCAGAGAGAACCTCCTACCGAAGATGAGGTTATGCAGGTCGACCTCGGCAGCGAATCCTCTCCAAAGCCAATCTTTGTCAGTAAAAGCTTAACAGACGAAGAGCGAGAATCACTGCTAGAACTTATCAGAGAATATATTGATGTATTCGCATGGAGTTATGAAGACATGCCGGGATTAGATCCCGATATTGCTCTTCACAAGCTCAACATACGGCCAGATGCAAAGCCAGTCAAGCAGCAACAACGACGCTTCCGCCCAGGTGTCATGGACGCGATCGAAGCCGAAGTCAACAAACTGATAGCCAGCGGCTTCATTCGTGAGGAGCAACATCCCGATTGGGTCGCCAATATAGTTCCGGTCCTCAAGAAGAATGGAAAAATCCGAATCTGCATCGACTTCCGCAATCTGAATGAGGCATGCCCGAAAGACGAATTCCCCCTCCCTATCACAGATATCATGATTGACAACACATGCGGCTTCGAACGTATGTCGTTCATGGATGGATTCTCGGGGTACAACCAGATCAAGATGTCTCCTGACGACGAAAAGCACACATCATTCCGAACACCGATTGGCACATACTGTTACACAGTCATGCCTTTCGGTTTAAAGAATGCTGGCGCCACGTATCAACGAGCCATGAGTATCATCTTTAGAGAACACCTGCGCAAGACGGTAGAATGCTATGTCGATGACATCGCCGTCAAGAGTCGCTGTAAGGGAGATCATCTGCAGGACCTGAGGACGGTATTCGACCTGATGCGAGCCCACAATCTGAAAATGAACCCTACGAAATCTTTCTTGGACGTATCCAGCGGAAAATTCTTGGGATTCATCATCACCCGCTCAGGGCATTCATGTAGACCCTGAGAAAACGAAGGCAATCATGGAGATGGGTCCCCCGAGAAATCTCCGCGAACTCAGAGGCCTCCAAGGAAGGCTAGCTTACATCAGGAGGTTCATTTCTAACCTCTCCGGGCGATGCCGACCGTTCACACACCTCATGAAGAAAGGAGTCTCATTCGTATGGGACGAGGAATGTCAGCGTGCCTTCGACAGCATCAAAGAATATTTGTCAAATCCTCCAGTCTTGGTGGCCCCGGTTGCCGGAAAACCATTTCTGCTATACGTACGAGCAATGGAACACTCTCTTGGTGCTCTGTTGGCACAAAACAACGATGCAGGACACGAACAAGCCATATACTACCTCAGCCGAATGATGGTCGGACCGGAGCACCGATACACTGCGGTAGAAAAGGAATGCCTCGCCTTGGTGTTCGCTATTCAGAAGACGCGGCATTATGTCACAGGACAAACCATACATGTGATCTCACGAATCAACCCTCTCAGAGTCCTCATGACTAAGCCAGGGGCACTCAGCTCTCGCCTCGCTACATGGACAATATTGCTGTCCCCCTATCATATGGTCTTCATCCCGCAGAAGGCTGTCAAAGGTCAAGCCCTGGCAGACTTCTTGGCAGCCCACCCAGGATCGGAGTCATCCAGAATATATGAAGAGATCCCAGATGAGGTCGCCGAATCGAATACAACCACTCACGATAACATATGGCGAATGTTCCTCGACGGCGCTTCAAGAACTGGACCCAAGGGAAACATCGTCGTTGGAGTCGGGGTTGTATTGATTTCTCCTACCGGGCTTGTGATCAATCGTGCCTACTCTCTCACGGAACCCTGCTCTAACAACGTGGCCGAGTACAACGCTTTAGTCATCGGTCTCCAACTTGCAAAAGAGCTGGGGGTAGAATATCTTGAAGCATACGGCGATTCGCAATTAATGGTCAATCAGATTCGGGGATCATACGAAGTCCGCCATGAAGACATGATCCCCTACCACCAAATAGCGATCAACATCATCTCATCGTTTGAAGGATTCTTCATCGAGCACGTCCCCAGACTCCAAAATATCGAAGCCGACGCCTTAGCGGGCCTTGCCGCTTCCCTAGCAGTGCCAACCACACTCATCATTCGGTTGACGTGATAGGCCACGAATTGGTCTGCCCCAAGAACAACGTTCAATTCGTGGCAAGCTATTCCGCCCAGGCGGTCGACGAAACACCAGACTGGAGACAGCCATTCATCGACTTCGTCGTCTACGACACCCTCCCGGAGAATCCAAAGGAAGCCACCTCCATCAGACGACGTTCTCTCAGATTCTTCTACGATATAGAGACGAAAATGCTGTATCGACGATCCTATGACGGCTTGTTGCTTCGGTGCTTGTCAAACGCAGAAGCCAAAGAAGCCGTACGAGAAGCTCATGACGGTGTCTGCGGGGCCCACCAGCCCGGTCCTAAATTGCAAGACCGTCTTCGACGAATGGGCTACTATTGGCCCACGATGGTGGCAGATGCGATAGATTATGCTAGAAAATGCAAAGCCTGCCAAGTCCACGCAGACTTCATTCACTAACCATCTGAATTTCTGCATCCGACAGTGGCGTCCTGGCCATTCGAAGCATGGGAAATGGATATCATTGGTCCGATCACCCCACCTTCCTCCCGAGGACATCGTTTCATACTTGCGATCACTGATTACTTCTCCAAATGGACGGAAGCTGTCCCACTCGCAGAAGTCAAGACTTCAAATGTGATCAGCTTCCTTAAGCATCACGTCATCTACCGCTTCGGACTGCCCCGAAGGATCATCCATGATAATGGTCCGCAGTTTGCAAGCCACGCATTCTATCGGTTTTGCGATAAGCACCGTATTCAGAATGTCGCCTCGACACCGTACAACCCGGCAGCGAACGGGTTGGCAGAGGCATTCAACAAAACAATCATCAAACTCCTCAAGAAGTTTGTCTCCTCCAACAAACGCGACTGGAACGAGAAGCTCGGCGAATGCTTATGGGCTTATCGCACCACAGTTCGAACAGCCACCGGGAATACACCATTCTCCCTGGTGTACGGGAGTGAGGCAGTCCTCCTATTGGAGACTCAGATCCCCTCACTACGCGTCGCCCTCACACATCAATTGACGACAGACGAAAACCACCATCGCCGGCTACAGGAATTGGAGGCACTAGATGAAAAGCGCCTCTTGGCTCAGCAACGAATTGAGCTATACCAAGCACGCATCTCTGGAGCCTTCAACAAAAAGGTCAAAATCAGAACATTCCAAGTGGGCGATCTCGTTCTGGCAGTCCGGAGGCCGATGGTCATGACTCACAAGACCGCCGGCAAGTTCCAGCCAAAGTGGGAAGGCCCATTTATCATTGAGGCAGTATTCTCAAACGGTGCTTACCGCCTCGCAAAACAAAACGGAGACTTGCTCATGTTGCCCGTCAACGGCAAGTTCCTGAAGAAATATTATGTCTAAACGACATTCTCTCCAGATCATCGAGTCATGTACCCGCTGGTACCGCTGAACTCACATCCACAATATTTCAGATTATCGAGTCATGTACCTGCTGGTGCCGCTGAACTCACCTCCACATTCCCTTCAGATTATCGAGTCATGTACCCGCTGGAACTGCTGAACTCACATCCGCATGTACTTCAGAATACTGAGTCATGTACCCGCTGGTACCGCTGAACTCACACTTTCTCAATATTCTAAATTACCCAGTTATGTACCCGCTGGTGCCTCTGAACTCACATTCCGGTCACTCTTTCAGATAGTAAGTCACGTATAATTATACCTCTGAACTTTCTTCCTGGAAGAGATCCTCCCTCATGATCCACTACCCGCACTCCCAGTGCACAAAAAGGGTAATCGATCCACAAATTTCCGAAACGGCCATGTCCTCACTACCTCTGAGTCGTTTTCACTTCCACAAAAAACAAACCGCCCCCTCGCATAGAACTTCCACGTTCTCCTACCTCTGAGTCGTTCTATGTACCCCCTTTTCATTGAGCCCACTCCTGCCATGTCCTCATTACCTCTGAGTGGGAAGGCTCCGTCGAAGAAACCTTCATGCTTGCCATGTCCCCATTACCTCTGAGTAAGTATGTCGGTTCCCTTTCAACCTAATATCTGAACCCCCAACCGGAGTACGACAAGGATAATAGGCCCACAAATGTCCTCTGTTGACCACAAATGTCCTCTGTTGACCACGAACGTCCTCTGTTGACCACGAACGTCCTCTGTTGACCACGAATGTCCTCTGTTGACCACAAATGTCCTCTGTTGACCACAAATGTCCTCTGTTGACCACAAATGTCCTCAGTCAACCACAGATGCTGTACTGGATCTCCAGTACGCGCCCATCCCTTCCCTTTCATGCCTGAGAGCCCAGCTGCTCCTTGACATTCTCCTGAATACCAAAAACTTCTATAGTTGTCTTATCGCGAAGTTGTTTTAGGTATTCCTCTCCAAAACTTGTTACTCGTACCTAAAACCAAGGTACGCCCAGGGTGACAGGTCCACAAATAATTCCCCCCAGCAGGTCCAAATCCACGAACACCACAAGTACAAAAAAAGAGAAGATGAGTTGAAGCATATTCAAAAAAAAAAAGGCCCGCGTGGTATAGCTCATGCGGCCAGAGATGCGTGCTAACAGAGATGCGTGGCAAAAAGCCTATTCGGCCTAACAGCTCATGCGACCAGATAAATCCATGCGGCTGAACCATCTATGCGGTTAGCAAAGGCCATGCTTCTTATTCAAAGTATTTCAATTTTGCAAATTGAAAACTTTGAAGGGGGTCTTGTAGAAGCATGGAAAATATCAGAATGATGGTCTATGCGGCTCGGAACAGGAGAACCCCATGCGGCTCATACAGGGGCAGTCCCATGCGGTTCAGAGAGACTCTCAGTCTCATGCGGCTCGGGGCAGGAGAATCCATGCGGCTTACATAGGGGCAATCCCATGCGGTTCAAAGAGTCTCCCAGCCTCATGCGGCTCGAAAGTACATGCGGCTCACAAACGACCAACAGAGATATGCGGCTCGATCAATACCACGTGTCCCCGTGGGATCCCTTCGCACAGCTGGCCGTCAAGTAATGACCTTATTTAATGCTTAATGTCCTGCCATGATTTGACAGCTGACGGCTTTGACATAAAGTGCCATGATGATCCTGTCGTAATGACAGACTCTTCGGGAACAGGAGAATCTCTGACACAATCCAAGATTGCCACGTGGCTACTCCCATGCGGCTCAATTGAAGAACAGCTTCATGCGGCTGGCAGGAATCCTCTTCCTGCGGCTCACCAAGAAACCATCCCATGCGGCTCGCAAGTACTATACCTATGCGGCTCACTGAGACGCTGTCTCATGCGGTTCATGGATATCATGAGGCTCTGGCAGGGTCCACCATTAAGACACGTGGCAGAGATTCAATTGCCCCCGTGACTTGACAGCTGGTAGCAGGATGATTATGGGATGCGTGGTATTAAATCAATCAGAGATTTACCAGATCCCAATAACCATATTTAACGTTATCCTCATAATTAATGAGATCAGGTCATATCATTCATGATCAAGCCAATGGGACACGTGGTGAGAGATCCAAGCTTGACACAATCAATCATGAAGATTTAAAGCAATCAGCATTAATCACTCACAGGATTCAATATTATCCACATTTATGGCCCAGATCCTTCACGCTTAAGACTAATGGTCCAGATTGATTAAACATCAGGCCGTCGCCACTTTGAGAATGGGCAATCATCCAAACCCTAATGATGCCCCCACTCCTATAAATAAGCAAGGTGCCATTCCCTTGCGAAAAAAGAAAAAAAGGATATACAGAGAGAGCTTCCCTCCTAATAATCAGAGAGAAAATACACAGAGAGAAAGAGAAGTCAGAAGAGCAATACGAGGAGAGCAAGAAGAGCATTTCTTCATCAACGCCAACCATCTCGTCGCAGGAGTCAAGGCTGCATACCGACCGTCCAAGGAGTAAGGCAGGGCTGCCGTCGCCTTCCCGAGCCTGTATCGTCACCCTCCAGAATCTAAAATAAACAATTGTACTTAGATTGCTGTACCTAGGTTTTCGTTCCTAGGCTTTCTTTGTGCAAGCGAGTTTGTAACGTGAAGTAAAAGTCCGGTCCTCCGATAATTGTTCTGTTCTTTTATATTTCATGGCAAACAAATACTCATTATCATCGTCTCTTATTCAATGCCACAAGGTCATCCTATGGGTCTCCAATGGTCACAAATTATTCAGTCAATCTCTAAGGTTAGCTACACTGACAGCTAAACTTAATCGTTCAGGTGATTCTCCTAGAGTGGACGGCTACTAGGGATCATAGAAATTGCTTATTCTCAAGCCAACAGGCCACCGACAGTTCTAAGGAACTCTATCCAAACCCATGGGTATCAACTTAGTCTGAATAACTAATCGCTATTGTCGGCTATGCCAACAATTGGTTATGCAGCCCACGGTCGCTAGGGTCAAGTCTATCTTTCCAGGGTCTTCCTCAAGGAAATAATTTCCATGGCTCATTCTAGACTTACGCAACGATCGACTAAGATCAATCTATCAACATTACGGTCAGTTTCCAACCCGACATATGATTCACATCATTCTAATAATCCATCAAGTAAATTTCCAATGATCCAATTTCTATTCCAATTACTTTGTACTCACACAAACCCATAAGCCAAGGCTAACTATTCAAGGGTCATCGATTCCGTTAGTCTCAACAGGACTATGGAACCATACTATTCGGTTCGTATGACGGAGTCACACCACTAAGTCATAAGCCAACAATCTATATCCCAACCAACAATCACCTATACCGACATTATCCAACACGTTGCAATTTCTCGTTCCCATTCGCTTCTCAATCATCAAACTATCTTATGGGCATTCTTAATTCTCATGCTGCAATGGTCGAGTAGTTCATCCCATTCAATCCGACAATTTATGTATCACTTAACCATCCTCTAGGCAACAACAGTATTCAGAGTCACTACTTGTTATTTTTTTCTAGTGCAATTCAATTCCTCAGCATCATGCACCTATGCAACGACTATCCTTTGGTGATCAAGATGGATTGACATCTATTACACCTTAGGGTCAAGGCACAGATTTATAATATTCCTTTGATTCACCGACAATATTTTCAAAACTTTCAGCTATGCAACCAACTTTGTATTAGCCAAATTTGATTTGCATCCAACCAACCGAAGTCAACATTTAGATGTTCTAAGCCACAACATTCTCTAGCCAAATCCATTTACCCATAACATACTAACTGTCTTTACTAGTCTGAGTCATCACTCGACTAAACAATTTATAACCAAGCCACCGATTACAATCTCCGAAAATCTCGCTACCCTACATAACATCACCGTCAAGGGACACTCGAGTCATCTAGCAATAATGCATGACTCCCAGCTAAGTCTCGGCACTACCCAGTGCCCACAGATAGTCTTATTGCTATTCTATGGAAATGGTCAACATACATCTCGTTCTGAGGTGGTAGAGGCAATATACCACTCAGAAACGAAGCCATCCTTAAACAATACCAACTCAGTCTATTCTGGACATTCGTGATCTACAATGATCACAATACTTACCAACATATCGGGGTCTCAATATCACAAGCCAATATTCTTAGGGTCTCAAAAGCACTAGCGAGCACATATGAGTCAACTCACTAGTTATGCTGAACTCATCCATCAATTACCCCATTCACAATTCTTTTCCAACATCACTTGCAATTCTCAACTTGTTACAGCATACCTAGCCACTTTCTTTTATTCCCACATTCCAAACAACATTCACAATATAGCATACTATGGCATCGAGTCATTGTTGGGTTATTTGTGTCCAAACCAACAACAATCATTCATTAAGGGGCATCACAATGTATATAGACTTATTGTATGGAACATCCAGTGAGCAGCCAAGAGGGTCAACGAACTTTCAGACACACACAACATAGGATGATTGCAGAACAACGACAGCATAATCGCGGAAGCCATCTTTGATTTAATCTCGGAAGCAACGTTGAGTGATCGCGGAAGCAACTTTGGTTAATTGTCGATGCAACTTTGATTTGAAATGAATCAAGAAGAGACCAAGGACGTAAAGCCGTGCTCTGATACCAATTTGTCACGTCCCGATTCGTAGAGTCATTTATTCACATATTTTATCTCTTGGAATCGATCGTCCTCGCTTGGGCGTGATGCCATACAAGTCTGGTATTGCACTTGTACAAGGCAAATATGGTACATAATTGATTCTAGTGTTTCATTCAGTTCATTGGTTCGATAGCACAGCCAGTTCATTTCTTATTCTATCATTCACAAGGCATCTCATTATTCAAGTGTTTTGCCGTTTCAGCAGCATTAAACATAAGGAACAATGCTATCAATTCATTCTCAGGCATCGAATCACATTAGCAGTTCAACGTGTTGTACATTTCAATATTCTCAACATAGGCATCTCTATTATTCAGCAACTAAAACATGGGACATTTAGGGACAATTCATAGCATTTCAATACTTCATTTATTAAACATGAAGGAGTAAGGAGGAGGAAGGACAGTTCCACTCACTTGCAATAAAGGGTCTTTCTGTTCCGATCACACACAATTCCACTATGCGTAGCTCCACCAGCGAGCCACGTTCCAATACCCATTATGTCTAGCCAGCTAAGAGAGACTGCATCAGTCTCAATTCTCCCGATTTCCAACATAAGTCATGGTCCAATATTCTGATCCCATCCAATAAGCCAACCAAATGCCTCGTGCGGAGCGGGGCATTACAAAGTCTCCTACAACTTCATCAGGTGATCCATAATAAGTCGGACAAAGATTCTCAAGGTCACATAATTTGACAATATATCCGGTCAGAATTGGAACAAGTAATCCTTACACATATGTTAGCCATAACAAAATATAAACTACAAATACATGTGACAGTCATGGAATGTAATATAGCAAGTAAAGGATTATGCAAGTAATAGAAAATAATAAGCAACTAGCTATGAATAATGATCATGTAAATAAATAGCTAATAAATAGCTAATCATGATAAACTGGCTAATCATGGCTAAACATGGCACGAATTGAAATATAATTGAATTCTAAGTGATTGAAATACTATGTTCCACATGTGAACTGTTAGGGGTAAGATCCGGCCGACGCACGTGTCGTGTGTGCCAGCTATTAGGCAAGTAAAAACTAATGTGATAGTTCGGGATAGCCCACATATGTACTAAAGTATTTCCCCCGCGGCCGTCCAATAGTACTTCAAATCACGAGTTGTGGCACGTAAAATCAATAATCATGAATAATAAGTCATTAGTCACGGAATATAGTCATGGAGTACCAAGTGTATGCTACTAGTGTCACAAATATTTCATGTTAACTACACAAGCATTTATAGTAATATTTATGAAATGGATAATCATAAGTGTTAGAGTACTTGTCTTCGGTGGTTGTAGTCGACGTGACCGATACAAACGTAATCAAGTTGTATATATATCCTCAAAATAAGCTTGAAAAAGGCTCAAAATGAGTTGTCTAAGCTGTATATATATCCTCAAGTAATTATGTTTTTTTTTTTAAACAATCCTTCTAACTTCCACATTATGTATATCCCTCACGTAAAAAAAAGTCATAAAATCCTTCTAACTACCGGAACATATATCTAAAATCCTATAAACATATCTATAACAAATCCAAATTAAAATATATTCAATATTCAAATTATATTTAAACTAACTTGATGGTATTATCTAAACATATATCCAAATTTCTAAAAGCATATCTATAAGAAATTTTAACTAAAATATATTAAAATTTATTTAAACTATTTCAATTTCTATTTAGTTTTTCAATAATAATTTTTTTTTTCCTTTTGGTACGTGCATCACAAGTGAACAAGACTACTTAATAATAATATAGGAGAGTTACATGAATAAAGACAAAAGTAGATAACTACACATCGGGAATAGACAAAGTAGACCACTAGCATGACGTCGTGAATGACATTATAAGACCAAATAGAGATAGTAAGGCTGCTAGTGATGATGTTTTATCACCACCATGAATCTTGGATCTTATTGTTGGGCTGGGTCGATGGGTTCGTTCTTGCCTTTGGTTGCTTTTTCTTCACCTGTGTCCACAAGCAAACGTCGCTGGTGCCACTCTGACGCTAAGTTAGATTGAGATGGAGGTAAATTTTGACAGAATTTTAGGATAAATTGTGTGCATCCCTTTTTTCCATTTTAGAAGAAAGAGGGTGCTATACATAGGTCTTTTATGATAAACATTAATTATTCTTATGTTTATCATGTTCCCTTATTGATGAGATTGCCTTTCTTAATAGATAAGTTATCCCTCTTATATCCTTGGTGTAAATAGTGGAGGGATAAGAGAGAGTGAATACAATGTATCTGGACAGCAGATTACGTCGAGATCTTCCCACCATAGCACGCGGGATTATTTAGAAATATCCTTTAATTTGAACATAGACGTCTCATGAGCATCACGCGAACGGGCTACGGCTTGAGCACGATATGGGTCCGCACCCGTTAGGGTTGGAGCTGAGCTCAGGCCTAGGCCTCTGGACCTGGGCCAAGGTGTATATATCACCACTAAGACTATTTCACAAAAACTATGACTGATTTCTCTCAAGTCCAGTATCAGTGTCAACTGTGACCATGTTTAGGTGTAAAGATATTTAATCGACGGACCACAATTTGATCTCATGGTGGCAGACATTAATTCAATTGCCAAGGACCTTAGGTATCTCCTGTAAATTGTCCATTGAGCATCTGTCTCCTTGAATCTTTAAGTGCATGTATATATTTTTTTAGTTCAGTGTCCATTTCTTATGCTAAGTAATCTGAAGCCACACCTATGTGCAGGTACCGTGCCATAACCAGTGCCTATTATCGAGGAGCTGTTGGAGCATTACTTGTGTATGATGTGACACGACGTTCCACTTTTGAGAATGCAGAGCGATGGTTGCGGGAGCTGAGGGACCACACAGATCCAAACATTGTTGTCATGCTCATAGGTAACAAGTCCGACCTTCGGCACCTTGTTGCTGTTTCAACGGACGATGGAAAAGCTTTCGCCGAGCGAGAGTCCCTTTACTTCATGGAGACTTCTGCACTTGAAGCGACGAATGTGGAGAATGCTTTTGCTGAGGTTCTGACTCAGATCTATAGGATTGTGAGCAGGAAGGCGGTGGAGACTGGTGACGACACAGCAGCTTCTTCTGTCCCTATTAAAGGGGAGAAAATAAATGTGAAAGATGATGTCTCTGCACTCAATAAAATTGGGTGCTGCTCAAGCTAGGAGTAGCTGGAGGTTTTTTTTTTCCTTCTATGGTAAGGACCTCTACTCAGGATACACTAGTGCTGTCCGTCTTTAGATTTTATTTTCATGTTGGGCTTGTAGAGCTACAGGAACTGGAAGGGAATGGTTTGAGTGGTTCGCTTGTCTGTTGTGTATCATATGCCAGTTTGTGTTCAGTTTAGTTACATGGGTCATATGTTTGTTAATGGTTTAGTGTACTACCAAAGGAACATTCATGGAATGAAATCCAAGGATAGGAAAAACAATTTGCGGTCTGTGACATTAGTCAATTCAGCAAGGATTATGTAATATGACATGTTCTTTAGTTAACAGTTGTTGTTGTTTGGTTATTTTTCATAGAATAAATACTGTAGAGTAGCAGAATATGTGGGATTGAGATTCAAAAGAGCGACTAAATGTGGTGTTTATTTTTGCTTGTAGTTCATGTGGAAAGCAGCACGACACAAGACGGGGCCGACAGGCAGGATTCGAGTCCCCAACCGTAAGGATGTGTGGACGTGTAGGTTTGTGTGGGTTGTAATAAAGTAATAATAATAAAAAGACTAAAATGGTGTTTGTGTGAAGTGTCTTATTGTTAACAATGTTTAAGACTGAGCTGGGTGTACAGTTTAATTTTAAGATTGTAATCCTTGGTTCTCTAGGATGGGGAGATTTGGATTTTAGCATGTTCGATACTTTGATATGGGGAAGTTGGGAAAGTTGTTTTTTGCACATCATGCCTTGGTATTTATTTAGTAGCACTCAGTATTTTTCTCTCTTGTACTTTGTGATAGAGTAAATTCGACACTTGCTGTCCTATTATTGACCAGTTGGTCCATTTGGACACTATTGACAGACTCTCCAGCTAAATGACCACTTCAAAAATGGAAGTAAAATTCTATATGCACTTTATTTTTTTTTTACTAGGACAACCCGTTACTTCAAGATAGTTAAGTTTTTTGTAATTTTTTGAGTATGTCGATTTTAACCGAACCATATTAACATTGCGTGTTTGTACGTTTATTCTTTATTGCTATTGTTCGCTTAATTTGTGGTTTGTTATTCTCGTTATTGTAAAGTTATTTGTACGTTACCTTCCGTGTGTCGCACGACAGGGGAGATTCTCTACAAGGATCCGAACTGGAGGTTTTGGTGCATTGTTCAGGGGATAGCCAAAGGATGGAACCGGCTAGAGGATGCATAGTTCCGGTCTGACTAAAATCGGGTCCTTTAATGAACCGGTCGAACCGGTTCACAATTGAACCTGTCAATATTAATTTTTTTCAAAAAGAAAATTCAAAAAAATATCATATAGAATTTGGACCACTAGATTTTTGGTTTGATTTTGATATATCTTATAGTTATAAAATTAAACCAAACAAAAATACTAAGAACCAAACCAAAAAGTAAATATGGATATCTTATCTATGTGAGCCAAACCATACCAATTCTATTTGAACCCCAATTGAACTCCGGTCCGAACTATACCAAAAAAAGTCGGTTTGATCATGGTCTGTTTTTTAAGACATTGTAACAGAGAAAGTTCATTGTTGGGCACGAGAGAAACTTTGATACAGTAGGGGGTATCAAAGTTTTGATACCCCCTATTTATGACATGTGGTCCCCCTCAAAATTTATGTGTATATATATATATGTGTACACGTTTTACGAAACGGGAGGGGCCCACATGTCATACATAGGGGTATCAAAACTTTGATACCCCCTACTGTATCAAAGTTTCTCTCGTTGGGCACCCGTCAAATTGAGAAATTGGATTAGTTAAAAGTGTCAAAATCTTTACAAGTAATCTAGGTCCAGTCCTGAGTGTACAACACTAGAGATTTAACTAACACACTGCTTTTCTGTAAAATTGTCAAGATTGTGGAAGTCAGGGTCTCCTTCGTAACCATTGCTACCTAATACGTTTGTCTTCTTCGTCATCTTTTGCCCAGGACTGCTCCCAAATGAGTTCTACGAAGGTCTTCCAATTTAGTTTCTGAGATACCTGGAATTTTATGCTGTCATTCGATCGTGTATAAGAACATGTAATATCAATTTCAATACGAAAAATACTTTAGCTGCGTTATAGCCGTTGATGGTGAAGTGTTTCTGAAGTCGACAAATCCAGCCATCAAGCTACTTCACATCAACCTTACCATTGCACAGCATTAATTCGATCTGTATACCTCAACCTTGATGGTCTGCATTTCTGGTTCGGATTTTGGTGGGAGGTTGAAATCTCCACCAAGAATATTTGCTTCCATATATCGATCTCCGACTCAGAAACAGAGCAGGGTCGGCTCTGAGCTCATGGAGGTCCAAGACGAACTTTCAAAATAAGACTCACATACATAATATAAAAAATATTAATTAAAAAAAGAGCTATAATTAAAAATTGAACTTAGGACCTTGAGTATAATACTAACCACTATACGGGTTAGAGCTCCGTGAAACCTGACTCGATGTAGGTGATTTCTGACTGTGACTTAGTACATGAATCAACTTTTCGATTGAGACGAAGAAAAGATATGAGGCTGGAGACAGATTCGCTTTTTGTGATTGTGATATAACCATTGTATTAATTCAACTAGAACACAGCGCGCACTTCACAGTACATTTATATATCAAGGACTATTTGTTTATTGAGTTTGCCAGACGCGAATCCACTTGGACACCGAATGACAACAAATAACTCTAACCTAGTGTGGCCGGACCCTCTCTATGATTTGTTTCTAATTATTTCAGGTCATTAAAATAGCCTCTGCCGAAAGAATCTTGCATGAATACGTAATTCCATGAGGGTGTACACAAGAGCAACCACCAAATGGCAGTTTGAACACCATTACTATGTGAAAATAGAACGAGTCTATCACGATTTTGTATAGGAAAAATGATATTTTGCTCGCCCGCGAGCTGTGTATCGTAGGCCACGTAGCCGAATTTTATTGTCCTCCTATTTATCTGGATCTGTTATCAAAATTCTTGTCAATGGAATGGTGACACGTAGCTTGCGGTCATAGCCCGCTGTCACGAATTTAGTATTTTTGTCTATATTTCGATCCATGCGGCGCACAAACTTCATACTCGAAGATCTGTGCTAGTCTTTTCCATGCGCTTAGATAGATCGCCAAGACGAATAATGAGAACAATGTGGAGCAAAAGAGAGATTGGAAGATTCTTCAATATACTAGAGAGAGTTCACAAGTACTTCTTGGACGGTGAGGACCTCTCACTTATTTATAATATCTCAAAGGACTTACATGAAGCTTCTGAAACTAGTATATTGCAAAAATTATTTTAAAAAATTCTCGGGCCTAGATATTTTCAAAGAAGGTTCTAGAATATCTACAAGGCTATGAAGACTTCATGAATCTTCAAGAATATTCTACCATATTCCACCACGTTCTGAAGAACTCTAGAAGACTTTGGAAGCTTCTACAAAGTTTCGGTCCGTAGAGGGTTATGTAAATCCGTCTCGGTGGGACGAAAAACCTTAGACGTGACACCACGGACAAAATATCAGGGTCCTTTCAATTATGCTAATGTTAACGTTAGTATTAATGTTAATGTTAATATTAATTTTAATTTAATGTTAAAATGTTAATGTTAATTTTAATGTTAAGGTTAATTTTAATATTAATGTTAATTATCATGTTAATGTTAATTTTAATATTAATTTTAATGTTAAATTTTGTTATGTCAACTGTCATATCAGCAACTATATCATATGCCACATAATGAAAGATGGTATCATCCAAATTTTTTGGGAGGGAAATAACATTTTTGGGATCCTTTTGTATATGCTTCCACATTAATTTGGAGAGCTTGATCGTCTCACTCTCATCATCGTCATCTATGGCCTTCACTCTTCCCTCCATCTTGGCCGTCCTCCTCTCGTCGCAGCTAGTCTTCGCTGGCAACCACTCTACCGTCTTCTTCCCTCCCGACTCGTCCCTCTCCTGGAGGAACGCCAATTCCTCCGCGGGCGTACAAACCTACGCGTACCCTGACAATCGCACAATGCGCGTGCTGCTCCTCAACAGAGCGACGCGTAAATTCTACGGCGGCACCCTCGCCTTCGGCCTCGGCTTCTACTGCAACCGTCGCATGACCAGCAAATGGGTCCTTTCCGTCGCCATCTTCGAGACTTCCGCCGGAGGCGTCGTGCTCACCGACCGCTACCCTGAGCTGGTATGGATGGCGAACCGCAACCGCCCTGTCGGCGAGAACGCCGTCCTCCATGCCGACCCGGGCCGTGGCCTTGTCCTGACGGATGTCGACGGCGTCGAGGTTTTCTCCACCAACATATCCGGCAACTCTGCCAAGGGTGTGATTCTCAGCTCCTACGGAGATCTGGTGCTCGTCGACCGCAACGATTCGACCATTTGGCGCTCCGCGAACTTCCCGGCTAAAACTCTCCTCCTGGGACAGGAACTCAGAAGAAAATGGAAGCTCACGTCGAGCTTAACCAACACCAACATGAGGGCGAGTAAGTTCTCTCTTTCCGTGACATCTTCGTCGCTGACCGCGTCCGTCCGCTACAAGAAGCCTGTGGCTTATCTCAGTCTGGAGCCCCAGGGCGTACGTCCCCCGCCTTCTTCTACTCTTCACCGCGTGAGCTTTGCCGGCACGAACATCACGTTCGTCTACAAGAGAGCGAGCCGCTACACGCGTCTGTACATGCCTACCACCCAGCTTTCGCCGGTCCAGCTGCTGACGATGGACCCCGACGGCGGACCGAAGATCAATGTCTGGAGTGCTGGAACTGGATGGAGAACGGTGCTGTATCGCTTGGGAGGATACGAGCAGTGCCAACTGCCGATGGCCTGCGGGAAGTACGGGCTCTGCACTTACGGGGGGTGCAGCTGCCCGAAGGCTGCAGATGGGTTGGACTACTTCACTCTGTTCGATCCTAATAGTCCGAACCGTGGGTGTCGTTTCGCAGGCGTGGCGTCGACGCAACAGCGTCGGCTTGTGGATTTCGGCAACCTCTCGTATTTCAGCTATTTCGATCCGACCGCGGCGGTTGCTGGCTTAACCGAACTGGGAGCTTGCGTAACGGCATGCGAGGGAAACTCCTCTTGCAATGCTGCCTTCTTTTCGTACAATTACAACACCTCGGATGGCCATTGCCATCTGCCTTCAGAAGTCTTGACCCTCAGGGCAGTAAGAATCAAAGAGGATCTGATCAACTCCGCCGCGTACATTAAGGTCCCGGTTCTCGCAAATCCTTCGTCGCGGTCGAAGCAAATCGCTATGGCATCCGCCATCGTCGGCTCAATTGGCGCATCTATGCTCGTCGGGTTTCTGGTCTTGTACAAGATCAAACGACCGAAGCGAGAGGTGGATTGTTACGAGCAACTACTGGGAGGACTAACGAGATTTTCCTACAAGGAATTGTCCTCGGCTACGGGGAAGTTCTCCACGAGGCTCGGAGGCGGAGGGTTTGGTTCCGTGTTCAAAGGGGAACGAAAGGACGGGACTCTGATTGCAGTCAAGAGGCTGAACAGCGTCGAGCAAGGCATGAGCGAGTTCTTGGCAGAGGTGAAGACTCTGGGCAGCCTCCACCACTACAATCTGGTGAAGCTGATCGGCTTCTGCGCCGATGAATCGAACAGGCTCCTAGTATACGAGTACTTAAGTTACGGCTCTCTCGACAAATGGATCTTCGACGACCACCGCAAGACGAGGCTCGATTGGGAGACGAGGAGGAGGATCGTACTCGATGTAGCGAGAGGGTTGGCTTATCTCCACGAAGAATGCAGCCAGAGGATCGCCCATCTGGACATGAAACCGCACAACATACTTCTTGACGAGAATTTCAATGCCAAGATCTCCGATTTCGGACTGTCGAGGTTCATCGGCAGGGATCAGAGCCATGTGACCACGGGTATGAGGGGCACGTTCGGATACCTGGCGCCGGAATGGCAGCACTCGAGGATAACCGTGAAGGCGGACATTTACAGCTTCGGGATAGTTGTACTGGAGGCAGTGAGCGGGAGGCTGAGCTTGGACTACTCGCGGGAGGATTCGGAAGTGCACTTGCTCGGCGTTCTGCAGCGGAAGGCAGAAGAGGGTCGGTTGGCCGACATCGTCGACAGGAATATCGAGAGCTGGGAGTCCCATATGCAGGACATTGTGCGGATGGTGAAGATAGGGGCGTGGTGTCTGAACGAGGAGCAATCTAAAAGGCCCTGCATGTCCACAGTCGTCAAGATCCTCGAGGGGACTGTGGAAATGGAGCACGCCATCGAATTCAAGTTTGCAAATGCATTGATCCTCTCTTATAGTCCCTTCACCGAGGGTTCTTTAGGTTCATCCTCATCTGAGAGTGATGGCTGAACATTGTTGTTCAGGTCAGTTCCGCGAAGCTCGGCGGCAGCAGGCTATTGACGTCGCCTCTGGTCGAGAGATCCGTCCCATCGAACTCTCTAAAACTGAACTGTATAGATTTTGATCAGACGGTTTGTTGCGCATCGCGCATTGTAACTGGATCTCTCCAACTTGAAATTCGTGTGTCGAGTGAAGTATTTCATATAGGTACGCATGATGAGCCTACTTTGTTTATAGCTCTTGTAACTGAGGAATATATTACCACTTTGTACAGAAAATTTCTTTTGGTGATAATAACAGGGATATTTTAGCAAATGTCCTCGTTTTAAATATGAAAATTAGTATATACCTCTACTTTTTTTAAAAACTAGCAAATGCTCATATTTCTTTGTATGCAACAAAAAAGTTTTAAGATATGCGCTCACTATTTTAATTAAATTCATTACTGTTTTACGAGGACATTTGCTAATTTAATAAAAAAAATGGAGGTATATACTAGCTTTAATATTTAAAACCGAGGCATTTGTTAAATAATTCTATAACAATAACATGGATTTTCAGAGGGAATGTTGGAAACACAGTTATGTAGAGTACTCATTTGTGTGCAGTCAGAGTAAGGTGAAACCTGTGCAAAGATATACCATCTTAGGGAGGCATTAGGTTGGGTGATTGATGCATGGCTTCCTGATTTGTTAGGATTGCTTTTATGTTTTTATTAGGATTTCTTTTATCAAGATTTTATTTTACAAGGTGATTATGCTTACTAGAATTTTCTCTCAAACAAGATTATTTTTCTCTTGATAACGCTATATATAGCCACCAATTAGTCATTTGAAGTTAGATATTGAATATTAGAAGGGTTTTCTCTTTAAAAGAGTCTGGGTTAAACCCTGTGGATTCAGAATTCTTGGTGACGTCGGTCGCGGACTCGGATGCCTTACGGTGTTCTTTCGGCGATACTACTTATCTTTATCGACAACTCTTCGATGCATCAACTTTGACAAATCTGCATCTCCTCGGGTGTAGGGTCCTTGTGCTACAACAAGTGGTATCAGAACCTATCAACGATCTTTCACATCCGAGCCTGCCACCACCTTGATCACAATCATCCTCTTCATCCTTCTAACCATTCTTCTCCGCTAGCTCATCACTGCCACCACTATCCCCATAAAAAAAAAAAATCAAATCAAATCAACCACTATCATCACCACCACATAAAGTTCATCCTCAATAGAACCTCGGTCATCATGCTTCGTCAATCCATGATCGTTCCTTATTGACCAGCCTCGTGCCTCCTTGCATGGTCATCATCTGCTGGCCAACCGCCCCTCCTCGAATCATCCACCTACAAAGCTAGATCTTCCATGCCTTGTCGTTTCTCAACGTTCGACTATATATTGTGCCTTTAATGTTGT
Organism: Iris pallida; assembly: GCA_029216955.1. NCBI lineage: Eukaryota > Viridiplantae > Streptophyta > Magnoliopsida > Asparagales > Iridaceae > Iris > Iris pallida. Next base: position 2,167,456 of record JANAVB010007798.1, on the reverse strand, counting down.
CGATCATCTTTGTTAGCCCGATGATTAATCGTTAGGACTCGCAACCACTTTTGAAAAATAAGTTTGTGCAGCCTACGTTTCCGTATCGACGATAGTAGGTTGTTTATATCTATAAGTTACTATGGATATCAATAATATCACTTGTATCTACAAAACAATCTATAATCTAGAATTTAACCAGAATTATGAAATATAAAGACTGAAAGCATATGAATGAAAAGCAATGCATTTCAGACTATTAAAAGGAATAAAATAATTAAGAAATAATCTAGATCTCAATCACAAAGCTCCGCAAAACTAAAGTGAGTTGTCTAAACTGTCAATGTTATACAGTTAACATTGGAGTAAATACAAGTACAACAATAAAGAGTAAACAATAAGATAGATGTACTGGTACTAATAAAATCAAAGAAGGAAAGATAACTCTATATATTATAACATTACAAGTATACGCAAATAAAATAAGGCAATAAGAAACGTGAACTATGCTAAAATAACGATATGCATATAGTGATTCTATGATGGGCTAGCAAGCAAGACATTATCAAGAATGACAATATCACTAGTAATAATTTGTGTTGTGTTTTAGAATATCGACCTTCCACTGTTACACAACAGGGAAAATGGATCTAGGAATCTCACAGAAAAGTGAAGAGAGATAGAGGCTTTAATCGGTTCGGATTGTTTATTCAGAAATAATGATGGCCTTTAAATAGGCATTACAAGAAGCTTTCGTATTGCTGAGCCTATGACTCCTTATTACTAGCTCAACCCAAAGGAATAGGGAGAAGAGCTGAAAAGTAGAAAATAAAGAAAGACCAAGTAACGTGTGTACAGGATTACATCCAACAAATAACCCCCCTAATCCTGTTGCACATAGTCTTTATCGCAAAAACCTTTGCGATTACTTGATAACGATCATCCCGATCTTGGAGCGAAACTCCTGGAACCTGACTCGGCCCAGGGCCTTGGTCAGTATGTCGGCGAGCTGCTCCTCTGTTCGGACATACTCTACCTCAGCTGTCCCGTCCTTGATGCAGTCACGAATGAAGTGGTACCTCGTCTGGATGTGTTTACTACGATCATGAAACATCGGATTTTTGCTGAGGGAGATTGCCGATTTGTTGTCGATACGCAGCTTTGCACATCCGATATCGTCGCCCTTCATGTCCGCTAGCAGCCGTGCGAGCCAGATGCCTTGGCAGGCGGCAGTGGTCGCTGCGACATACTCGGCTTCGCAGGATGACAGTGCCACCACCTTCTGCTTCTGTGATTGCCAACTGATGGCACTGTTTGTAGTGTCCCGTCCCTACATCGTGCCCCGTCTTCGTCCACGGGGTGCGCGAGAAAGGAACTCTGTCGCTATCGATTTGGTCGGGACCGATAGGTCGGAATCGGCCGAGTCGATCGAGCGGGAACGGTTGAATTAAGATCCATTCCACGTTATGGAATGACTTCTTCGGAACCAAGTCCCATATTCAGCGGGTTGCGCCTCGAGGATTGGCTCTGCGGCTGAGTCGGGAGAGACCTCCCGTTGCTCTGGTTTTCATGCCGCACTTGAATTGGCTTTGGCTTTCGTTTTCGTGAATGCGCTTTTCGTGAATGTTTTCGATGGTTTTCGTGATGCGTTTTCGAGCTCGCATTCATATCGAAATTCCTTGAAATACACAGTATTCTAATCAGTTGCTTATGCGATTGCAGGTGATCGCGTAGGCGACGACAGCGCAGCCAACCGGTCGCTCGCTTGAAGCAAGCCTAAGGCGAGTGGCTGACCTCCTTCGTCCCGTCCCTCTACTTCAAAACTCAATATGTGAAGTAAAATGAATGCTTGTCATAATAGTGTAGAATCAATGAAATCGTGGCACGATACTTCATGAAACACTTGTTAACGAACTGCCGGTTTTGGGAAATGGAAAACATGCTTCCCTATGCAATTAAACTTGGTCTATGCAAAACCAATGAATGAATCAATTAACGCTTATCGCAACGATACGGATAAAGGAGTAAATCAACTAAGTTCCAAAGAAAACGGTCATTGGACAACTTGTCGACAAGGTGTAGTTTCCTCGAACGGTTACCTAGGCCAAGGGACCGATTCGGCCCGGGAGGAACGAGTGTATAGCAAGCGCCAGCCCTTCATCGGCACGAGTTATGCGGGAACTTTCGCACAGGGCTCGCTACCCGACGCGAAAGGGTCGCCGTCTAACTCAGCTATATGTCCGCGATGGCTTGAAATTGCCAGTGGCCTTCACACCCTTCACATTGCTTAACAAATGCACCTGGCATGGGATGATTTTGATAGTTGCTCATTGTTATACAATTTCATATGCTTACCTCAAAACATGTTAACATGCAAATCGAGTAGGATGGTTAGAAAGATCATTGAAATAGCTAGCTAACATTTTTACGAAATTTCTTGAATCAAATGCAGAGCTTGGATTTAATTAGCCATTCGCCAGTACATGTGTTTCGTGCTGATCCTCGCTCTTTGCAGGTCCCGCGAACCAGGAAGGACGCGCCAGCTAGCTCGGCGGCGTTCGTGACTTTTGAAGCTTCGGCCGTGCGTCGAAGTCTTGCTCTGCGACCCCACTTTTGAAGGCTCTCGACAGTCCAAGGAAAATGACTCAGCGTCCCTCCCATCCAGGTCAATGGAGTACTTGTGTATATTGAGGGATGTGTGCAATGTATGGAACGGCTATCTCATCGGCACTCTTTTGTAATCGAGTCATGTTGTAGCCCGTACGGCAAAGAGTCTTGTATCGGAGTCTGTAAAAGATGTTCATTATCAATAAAGATCAAGTTTCCTTTACTTATTGTGTGTATCAATTTGTCTGCGTACTCTCTTAGATCCAGTGTCTCGGATTACCTTATGACTTGGCCTTGTGCGATCGCAAATTAGGTTTGCACGGCATCACGCCCGGGGGACGACTATCGATTCAACGGAATCGGGGCGTGACACTGTTGCCGAGGAAGAATAGTACGCCTGTCATGCTCTTGCGGTCGTCAACATCCCCGGCCATGTCGATGTTGCAGTATCCGACCAGCCGGGGCTCCTCTGCACTTCGTCCGTAGCGGCAGCCGTAACCCCGCGTACCAGCAACGTACCGGAGTATGTGTTTGACCGCCGCGAGGTGCTCAGTCGTTGGCTTCTCCATGAAGCGGCTCACATACCCGACTGCAAATGACAAGTCCGACCGGGTGTGCATAAGATATCGCAAACTTCCCACTATGCTCCGGTACTCCGTGGCATCTGCCGGCGGTGCAGCACTATCCTTGCTGAGCTTCAGACGTGGCTCCATAGGCACATGGCAAGGGTTGTAGTCGCCCATGCCACTCTTTTCTAGAATCTTGGCTGCGTACGCAGACTGATTCACTGTGATACCGTCTGCGTTCTGCTGCACCTGGATACCAAGGTAGAAAGAAAGCAAACCGAGATCGCTCATCTTAAATGAGCTGCTCATCTCGTGCTTTAACTTGTCGATCTCGCCCGCATCATTTCCCGTGATGATGAGATCGTCGACGTAGACACCCACGAGCAACCTTGCCTCCCCATGACCACGCATATAGATGGCATGCTCCGAGGGACTCCGGTTGAATCTGAGTGTGGACATGCACTTGTCCAGCTTCGCGTTCCAGGCCCTCGGCGCTTGCTTCAGGCCGTAGAGTGCCTTGTGTAGGCAAAAAACTTTCTGCTCCTCGCCGGCGGCTGCAAAACCGGAAGGCTGCGAGACGTAGACCTCATCGTCGAGCTCGCCGTTCAAGAATGCTGTTTTCACATCCATGTGATGGACAGCCCAACCGGCATGACCGACAAGCGCTAGTAGCATCCTGACTGATTCGAGTCTGGCTACTGTTGCAAAAACCTCATCGTAGTCGATCCCGTGCCTCTGCACGTACCCCTTCGCGACGAGCCGGGCCTTATTCTTTACGACGACGCCATGCTCATCCTTCTTCGCCTTGTAGACCCATTTGAGTCCAATGGGGCGGTGCCCAGCGGGCAAGTCCACGAGCCGCCATATGTTGTTCTCCTCAATGGATGCGAGTTCATCCAGCATCGCTTGGCGCCAGCACTCGTGTTTCTCCGCTTCTGAAAAAACAGAGGGTTCGTCGTCCATGGCGAGGAGGAGGTCCTCGGAGTCGTGGTCGTGTACTGACTCGGCTTCGTAGATGTCTTGTAGAGAGCGGTATCGACGCGACAGTTCGTCTGGCGGATCGGCGTCGCTCCTGACGGCGGTGAGACGAATCGGATCGGAGCCGCACCCGTCATCTCAGGCGTTGAAACCGCAGGTGTCGTCGCGACTGATGCCGCGGTAGTGCGAGCGGGCGTCACGGCCGGTGGCATAGATGCATGACCGGTTCCCGCCTGCTCGGGTAGAGACAGTGTCTGCGTCGATACGGGTGTGGCTGCGCCCACAGACTCTGGCGATGGACCTCCATTCTCGGCCGGATCGAACATGCCGGGAATGAGCCCGTGGGGGAAATCAACAGTGAATGTCTCGTCGATCCCGACGAGGCTGGCGTCGATGTCGGTGTGTGTCCAGTCCCACTGCCCCGCCTCGTCACAGATGATGTCGCGGGTGACATACAAGCGACGTCCAACTGGATCGTAGGCCTTGTAAGCCTTGGTCCCCGCCTCATAGCCAACAAACACCATTCGCTTGCTCCGGTCGTCAAGCTTCTTCAAATTTGGCTGTACCATTTTCACATGAGCAATGCAACCGAAAATACGTAAGAAGCTTACATTTGGGCGCTTATCATGCCACGCCTCATATGGCGTCTTTTCCTTCACTGCGGCTGTTGGCGCCATGTTCAACAGGTACACCGTCGTGGTCACCGCCTCGCCCCAGAATGCTACCGGCATACTCTTCGCCTTAAGCAAGCTTCGGGCCATAGCCACCACAGTCTGGTTCCGGCGCTCGACGACGCCGTTTTGCTGAGGCGAGTAAGGCGCGGTGAGGTGGCGCTTGATGCCGTGTCGCTCGCAGTAGTCGTTGAAATCGTTCGACGTGAACTCTCCGCCACGGTCTGTGCGTGTACACGGAGCTTGTGCTTGGACTCAACCTCCGTCGCAACCTGAATGTGTTTGATCGCCTCGCTCGCCTCGTCCTTGGATCTCAGCAGCTTGATCCACATGAACCTGCTGTAGTCGTCAACGAGGAGAAGGAAGTAGCACTTTTCGCCAGGTGTCGCCGGTGAGATGGGACCGCACAAGTCCGCGTGCACCAGGTCGAGGGGTTCGCTGGCACGGTAGTTGGCGTGCTGAGGAAATGATGTGCGTCGCTGCTTCCCAGCCAGACAGCTGTCGCACAACTGATCGACGTGATCAATCTGCGGAAGGCCATCCACCATGTTTTTGCTGCTCAGGCGACGAAGGTCATCGAAGTACAGATGGCCGTAGCGCGCATGCCAGCGCCACGCCATGTCCGAGCATTGTGCCGCGAGGCACACAGGCTGTGCGATCCGCAATGGAAGAGTATATAGACGATTTGAAGTGCGTGATACCTTCGCAAGGAGGCGACGCTGTTTGTCGTGGATTCGAAGCATTCCATCCTCGATTAGCGTGGAGCTGTCGGTCTCGTCCAATTGCCCGATGCTGACGATGTTGCTACGCAACCGGGGAATGTAGTAGACGTTGGTGAGAGCTCGATGTTCTCTTCCTTGGCCCGTAAACACCACCGTGCCCCTGCCTTGGATGTCAACGACGAAGCCGTCGCCAAATTTGACGCTGCCTCGCACACCGGTGTCGAGCTCGGAGAAGACTGCCCGTACACCCGTCATGTGGTTAGACGCTCCCGTGTCGCAGTACCAGGTCATATTGTCGGTGTCCTCCCGCTCCCCAAGCTTTACCATGGCGCACTCCTCGTTGAGCATCACCTGCTCGTTTGCCTCGGCATGGGTGTCGAGTGACTCGGCGATTGTGCACACCTGCGCCATCAGAAGCGTCGGTTCGTCCTCCTCCACTTGCACCAAAAGGGCCTCATCCTTCTTCTTCTTGCGGCATTCGCGAGCCCAGTGGCCCAGTTTGCCGCAATAACGGCACTTGTCGTCGCGGGTTGCACCGGAGCCGCTCCTTTTGTAATGCCCCACACCGCATGGTACATTATGCTGAGTCGTTGACTCGAAGAGTTGCGTTGACCCGAATTGCGTATCGATGCGAATCGATACAAAGTGTTAAGTTGTCCCGAGTAATGCATTGAACTAAGTCGATGCAAAGAGTTGCCTTGTCCCGAAAGAATGCATCGAGTTGAATCGATGCAAAGCGTCGCGTTGCCACGAAGGATGAGTGCGTTGAATAGGCTCGAAGATTCTAAGAAATCAAATCGACCAAGGCGCAAGTCCGAATCGATGCAAGTATTGATTTTAGTTGGTTTCGTGTGCAGGTTATACTTTGACGGAAAAATATTAGAGGTCGATCTTTTGCAATATTTAGTAAGGGGTCCGCAAAATCAAATCGTCGCCTTGCGACGGGCTAACACTTGGGCATGCTAAGGCGAATTGCGCGTATAACTCAACGAAGCACGAAGTGCTCGAATGGCTAAGTCAAGGAGAGTGGCCGTGCAACAAAGTTAGGGAATCGAGCCGCATCGGCTCGACGAAACGACGAAGGCGTATCGACTCAAGCTTCATGCAGGGTGCAGGGAATAGATTGCTCGCGACGAAGCGTTGCTTGAACGTGTTAAGGCTTGGAATGCCGAAGTGCATTGAAGCGTGCTATCGCATTGACCCTCGGACTACGCAGCTGGATTGATGCGGCCGAGATATAGAAGGCATGATGTATGGAACGGTGAAATCCTTTGTGGGCAAGAGAGAACCTGAGTGTTGTAGCCAATCTGGCATGTATTGTTAGGCTATCGAAAGCCTTTATAATCTCTGTTTCGGATATCAATAAAGAGAATTCGTTTCGTATACTCTGTTTCCTTTCGTTGTTAAATATCGAATCAAAAGATAACCATTTGAGAACTTGTCATCTTGCCTTGCACGAGCGCAACTCCAGGCTCGTGCGGCATCACGCCCCCTGCGAGGACGATAATTCGGGTGATTCCGGGTTGGGGCGTGACAAATTGGTATCAGAGCTCTAGGCTCAATTTCCTCTGGACGCTCGCTTCATTACAATTCGAAAAGTTGCCCACCACCACTTGATATCACTCTTGACTCTACTCGATGCCGCACTGGATGTTCCATACAATAAGTCTAATACAAATCGTGAAATTTTGCCGCATGTGTTTTGGAAATTTCATGATATTTGCTAAGAAAGTCGCGAAGGATATATTGCATTGAATGCAACGAGCCGTAAAAATGTTAGTTGCTGCAAGCGCAACAAATTGTGAAATACGATTTGGGATGTTGTTGTTGCAATATAACATGTTGAATGAGAGATAAAATGATGCACGAAGTGCAGCGAGTTAATGTGAATATGCGTTAAAATGAAAGTGAGAAGTGATAAGCCAATACCGAATGTGTTAAAACGGATTGTGCATTGACTTGGAAAGTCGAGAGTAATTCATTGCACGAGGTACGGTAAATGTCGGAAATGATCGTTGCACGATGTGCAACGCGTATTGGAAAGTAAAATTATTGTACGTGGTGCAACGCATATCAAATTAATCGTTGCACGAAGTGCAAAGGAAATTAGAAATGAATCATTGTACAAAGTGAAATGAAAGTATCGGAAATAAATCGTAGCACGATGTACAACGCATATCGAAAGTAAAATTTGTTGCACGGGGTGCAATGCATATCAAATAAATTGTTGCACGAGATACAACGTAAGGAAAAAATTGAAATCGTAAATCGATAGAACGAATCGTTCGGTTGCACACCAAACTTATGTTGGCAAACGAGAACATTGACCGAGTTACGTCAGATTTGATAGAATCAAAGTTACGGTTGTGATCAAGCACGATCACTGAGGAAATCGTGAGTCGGAAGAGATCGTTGGTTTACACTAAGTATAGCGCGAGGGAAATGGCTTGAATTCTGAGTGGTATATGCCATACCACGTAGGCAATGAATGACTCGATTTCGAGTGGTATATGGTATATCACTTGTGCGATGAATTGCATCGACGCGTTGTGAGAATTGCGGAAGAATTATCCGCAACGGACGGAGGAGTACCGAGACTTGACTGAAAAATTTGTATGGCGATATGTTGATGCAAGTGTTCTTCGAAAATCGGTTGGGACGATAAGGCGAGACTCGTATCGATGAACGATATGTCAGACGGAAGTTATAAGTTGGTCGGACGACCGAGACTAGCGAAACGATTATGCCTTGATACAATAATCGGATCGACGGGAAAGGGAAAACTCGAGCTTACGAATGAGTCCCACGACTTGCGATCTCGGTAGAAATGTTGGATGAGACGAATCGAATCGCACGACTTGCGATTTCGATAGAAATGTTAGGCGATACGAATTGTAATCGAATCGCACGATGTGCGACTTCGGTAAAGAGTTGGTTGATGTGAGTAATCGTGCCTAAGAAATAGTTGGTTACGTTACGGCGACACTCATTTGAGTACGACTGATAGCACGTGAAACTTAGAGGGCGTGATCGTATAACTCGAGGGTTCGATGTTGGATAATCGGTAACTCAGTTACGCGATCAAAGTATAGCGGGATGCGACGAATCGAAGAATGAGGGGATGCGTATGGAAAAGTTTGTTGCGAACTTGGATGTATGCAATGCGAGTTAAGTTGACGTTGAAACGGATTCGAAGTCGACCCTCTTGCTATCGAAATTGATATGAACTATCAAGATCGATACGCAAGGAACGTAAGCACGATGTGAGAATACAAAATAGAGTGCCCCTTGCGCTATCAAATTTTTTTTTTGTAAGTAAGGATACGAGAATGAACGAACTTGGTTGATCGTAAATTTTGTGATTGATCAAAGACGAGACTATAAGTCATCGACGATTGCTCGATGCGTATAGCATCTCGTGTGTCGACCCGCAAATAAGATAGACTCGAACTCGATGCGAGTAGATGTTGCATAAATTGCGAAATCATCGACGGTAGTGCATGACTTGACTCGGAGGATAGTTGCGCATCAGTTGCGCATAGAAACAGTTTTGTCCAAAATTTGGGTAGTCACATAGAATCATCGAAACGTGATTTGGCTCCGAAATAAGATATATCATGGTTCGTATTAAACTGTCCTTCGGTGATGATCCACAATTATCGAGCATAGCTTCGGGGCAGCTGACCCTAGAAGACTTGACCGCCAAATCAAATTGAATCCTGCAGACCGTAAGATGACCCATGCGATATCGTATATGAGATTGCACCGATAACAAATAAAATACGATGTATGTTGACGATAAGTCTAGGCGATCGAGAATTGTTGGAACAGCTTTCAATTAAGAATGATATAGATAGATTTTGAGTATTCGTCGGATGAATACTTGAATGGTTATGTTGGTCGACGGTCGAACTAGAATTCACCAACGGACTTGGTGATTCGGATAGGCGATTGCGAGAAATGTGCTATGCACGAGAGGGAATGATAAGGGAATGACTTACGAGTCATGTCGTTAGATTCAGATTCACCTTGCAATTGAGCTTACGTGAATCAAAATTTACATTCGATGTTGCGAGATGGATAAGTTGGGAATTTGGCTAGTAAATTCCTACTCGTTAGAAATCGAATATAAGGCGTATCGTAAAGACCCTCGTGTCAAGGCGATCGTTGTCTTGAGCACCATCGCCTTGATGTAAACTATTGAGTCGGATAGATTGTGGCCTTTGTGCAATGTCAATTTAAACTTGCGTCGGAAGGATTTGAGAACGGTGTCTAGGTAAGTCACCTAGCGGGCGTAGTCCTGAATGTTGATGCTTTTGCGAGTCAACAAAGGAGAATCATGTCGAGATAGGATACGAAGTGAAATATCAGAAATTGTTGGATAGTGACGCCGAACGCAAGGTGTTGCGGAGACTCGTTGTGATCGGATGCGCGACGGCTTGACGCGACGCGTAAGAATTGATAGTCCCGATGAAACATACAAAGTAAGAAATGCAATTTTTGAATCGCATCGTGTACCTTGACTTTTGTTGGCGAATCGCGTATGTATCAATATGCATGTGCGCTAGAATTGCGAGAACAAGTAATAGAGCCAAGTCCGATCAAGAATACGAGATGGCAAGTAATAGAGAATGAGAAGTTACGTGTTTGCATTGTTCCGATATCTTATAACTGAGCTTTTTCGAAATACATATATTGGTGGAACGCCTAAAATATGTGTATGGTTCCAAACTAAGTTGTACGATCCAAACGATAGTGAGACGAGATCGTGGAGCGATCTAATGAAACCCTTGGAAATTTAGTATTGGTTTCGGTTCGGGACGAACCTTGTTTTGAGTGGTATATTCTGTAATGCCCCGCTCCGCACGGTACATTATGCTGAGTCATTGACTTGAAGAGTTGCGTTGACCCGAATTGCGTATCAATATGAATCGATACGATACAAAGTGTTAAGTTATCCCGAGCAATGCATTGAACTAAGTCGATGCAAAGAGTTGCCTTGCCCCGAAAGAATGCATCGAGTTGAATCGATGCAAAGCGTCGCGTTGCCACGAAGGATGAGTGCGTTGAATCGGCTCGAAGATTGTAAGAAATCGAATCGACCAAGGCGCAAGTCCGAATCGATGCAAGTATTGATTTTAGTTGGTTTCGTGTGCAGGTTATACTTTGACGGAAAAATATTAGAGGTCGATCTTTTGCAATATTTAGTAAGGGGTCCGCGAAATCAAATCGTCGCCTTGCGACGGGCTAACACTTGGGCATGCTAAGGCGAATTGGGCGTATAACTCAACGAAGCACGAAGTACTCGAATGGCTAAGTCAAGGAGAGTGGCCATGCAACAAAGTTAGGGAATCAAGCCGCATCGGCTCGGCAAAACGACGAAGGCGTATCGACTCAAGCTTCATGCAGGGTGCAGGAAATGGATTGCTCGCGGCGAAGCATTACTTGAACGTGTTAAGGCTTGGAATGCCGAAGCGCATTGAAGCGTGCTATCGCATTGACGCTCGGACTACGCAGCTGGATTGATACGGCCGAGATATAGAAGGCATGATGTATGGAACGGTAAAATCCTTTGTAGGCAAGAGAGAACCTGAGTGTTGTAGCCAATCTGGCATGTATTGTTAGGCTATCGAAAGCCTTTGTAATCTCTGTTTCGGATATCAATAAAGAGAATTTATTTCTTATACTCTGTTTCCTTTCGTTGTTAAATATCGAATCAAAAGATAACCATTTGAGAACTTGTCATCTTGCCTTGCACGAGCGCAACTCTAGGCTCGTGCGGTATCACGCCCTCTGCGAGGACGATGATTCGGGTGATTCCGGGTCGGGGCGTGACACCTTTCGTCGCTCGGCTTGGGATCGCGCGCTCCCGAGTCCCTCTCCGGGACGCGCCACTTCTTCTTCCTGTCGCTGTTGCCAGTACCACTGCTGGACGAGCCGCCTCTCTGCTGATTCTTGCGAACAGTCCACTCCTCCTCGGTAAGCAGTAGCTTGCCGTCCGAGGCGTTGCCATTCTCGATCTCGTCCCTGATCTCTGCTGTCTTAAGCCTCCCCGTTAGTTCTTCAATGGTGAGCACATCGAGATCCAAGAGGGTCTCGATAGCCAGGGCGGTCTGGCTGTATTTCTTAGGAACCGTCGCCAGCATCTTGAGAACGAGCTTGTCCTCGGAGATCATGTCGTCGAGTACGGCGAGAGCACTCGACAGGGTAGTGAGACGCATGGCAAAGGAGTCCACGCCCTCACCGTCCCGAAATGCCAGCCGATCGTACTCTTTGCACAGCGACTGCGCCTTTGCTTTCCTGACGCGATTGCTGCCGACGTGTACCGTCTTCAGAAACTGCCATGCCTCCCGTGCCGTCGCCTTGATCGCCAGTGATGTGATCATCGCTGGCGGGACAGCACGTAGAAGAGCCTCCATCGCTTTCCTATCCAGCTCCCGCTCCGTCGTTCCGGTGTGCACCGCCGTCCAGAGACCTCTTGCCTCCAGCATACACTGCATCACCAGGGCCCATTCATCATAGTTTGCACGCGTGAGTTACGGATACTGCGTCCCGCCGGACTCCTGAAACACCTTTGGGATCACCAGGGTGCCTGCCACGCTCGAGCCGCTCGCTGGACTCGACGCCGACCCTGATGGAGGTGTTGGTGGATCACTGCTTGCATTTGACGACATGGCTCTGATACCACACTGTTACACAACAGGGAAAATGGATCTAGGAATCTCACAGAAAAGTGAAGAGAGATAGAGGCTTTAATCGGTTTGAATTGTTTATTCAGAAATAATGATGGCCTTTAAATAGGCATTACAAGAAGCTTTCGTATTGCTGAGCCTATGACTCCTTATTACTAGCTCAACCCAAAGGAATAGGGAGAAGAGCTGAAAAGTAGAAAATAAAGAAAGACCAAGTAACGTGTGTACAGGATTACATCCAACATCTACACGTAGACAAAACAGGATATCCATCAGTCAACGTTTGTGGTGCTATTAGGCATTGGTTAAACATTCGGGGTTGAAAATTAGGAGTAACCACATGCATACTACTGGTACCACTACCCATCACGCACAAGAAAACAAGACCACTATCAATGGCGTAGCCAGAATTTTCGTATAGGGGACGCGGCAATTACTATTAAAATTTTTATAATAAATATATTTATAGTTTCAAAAATATCATATATTTGTTGTATTCTTCTCATTCAAAAATCAAGTTCTCATTTTTAGTCCCACGTTGACAAGGAGTTCTCATATTCGTCTTTATATTAGTTTATATCACTTACTCACTTGTGAGTTATTATGGACTAATCATGTGGGCCATACGTGCGTGCCGTCGTCGTCGTCCTGCCCGGTTTGGCGTGCGTAATATGTATGCGCCCACATCCCCATTCATGTCCCTATTTTAAAACATCAAACGCGTCCTGTCAAGCCCCGATTCGTAGAGTCATTTATTCACATATTTTATCTCTTGGAATCGATCGTCCTCGCTTGGGCGTGATGCCGTACAAGTCTGGTATTGTACTTGTACAAAGCAAAAATGGTACATAATCGATTTTCTTCAAATAGGAACACATCGCAGCGGCAGAAGCAAACAAATTGAAGTTAATAAGGACAATCTTTCTTATTGAATAGAAACACATCAGTTTCTTTATAGCAGCGGAGATAAAAGGATAACTTGAAGTCACACAGAGATATACAGAACTTTATTCTCTTTATTGATAATTGAAGAAGAGTACAAGACTTGTATTAAAGTACAATGCTTACAACACATCTCACTTTACATTGAAAGCCAACTGAACAATGCCATATAGCTTACATTTGATACTTGGATACAATGGATTACAACTCGATATACCGACTTGGCTTACAATCTTACTGGTAAAACTGATTACAATGTTCCATACATTATGCCCTTTATAAACAGAAGACATCATCTTGAACAAGGAGAGCTTCTGTATGCCCAACAAATCTTCGATGCCGAGAGACCAATCAAGCCAATCTTCGTGTGTAGAATATCCCAAGCACGAGCACCTGCCCACAAAATATGGGTCAACACATCATCTATGTACTAGCGAGCAGAATCCAATCCACTCGCCTAAACCAACACTAACTGGTCGATTTTAGCAAGCATTTTAATAGAATGATCTTTCTACTTGGGGCCTAGCATCAGTTTACAGTTCATGGGCAATAATCAGAGTGAAGCATGTAAACATATTCTTAGTAGCATTCATGTGGACATATCATTATAGCATTCTTAGTGTTATCATGCAAAGGCATCATTGAGGCATCGTTAACATTTACATCTTAAACATGTTATGGCAATTCTCACTTCAAGCATCTCTTAACATGTATGTTATATTTGAGCAGTGTATATAGCAAAGCATCTTTCTAGCATACTGAATTTAACATGATAAGCAGTTTCTCATATTGAAAGGCTACACATAGCATCATTTATTTGGCACCTTAAGCACGCAAGTTAAACCAACACCTATATTGAGTATATCACATTTAAGTGATTTCTTACCGATAGCCAACTCCCTCGTACCTGCATCAAATATATGTTAACAAACACACTTACTCTGCCTGCACAAGACATTTATTAGCATGCATCCTGACTACATGGTCACTGGTGTTTAACCATACGGAAGTTGCCATATAGGTCTTCATCGGTAATACGATGACTCCAGAGAAGGTAGCTAGCCCCAAAGGATTCCTCGCAAAACCCGTACCCCCACTAGCACGCCAATGTTTCCTCCTAGGCCGGATCGGTCGCCCTAACGTCCCGGGATACCATCCGAGAAAACATATCTCCATCACTTATGCATAAGTTATCCTATGACCATGCGAATGCGTGTCCGACTCAATCGTGAACATAAAATACATGGTGAAATATTGAAGTAAAGACAACAGTGCATCATCATTCATCTCATTCAAGTCATGTTCAATGACATATTCATTCCCAACATTACCATTATTTCATTTAGTGATCTCAACGATCCCAAGCCTCATTAATTCTCATTGTTTGTTTCATTGCACATTTCTCATTGCGTTCCTTCTAAGGAGGAACAACAGCATTCATTCATTTCGAAGGGACCTGTAGCATTTCATTCATTTCATAGGAATAATAGCATATTCAATTCTTTTTTTATGTATCATTCATGTAGCATCTCATTATTCAAGTGATTCATTCATTTCATCAACGTTAAGCATAAGGGATATTATCGATTCATTCTCAGGCATCATGTTACATTAGCAGTTCGAGTGTTATTCATTCAGCAGTTCAATGTGTTATTTATTTAATGATTTCCAGCATATGTATCTCTATCGATTTAGAAACTAAAGTATCGCATCACAATTATTCAATGTTCGAGGTAAAAGACATTAGGGACATATTCATAGCATCATGTTATTTTATTTATTAATCATGCAGGAATAGAAGGAAGGAGGACAGTTCCACTTGTCTGCATAAAAGGGTCTTATTATTCCAATCCCACTAAGCGTAGCTCCACCAGCGAGCCACGTTCCAATACCCATTCCGTCTAGCCAGCTCAGAGAGACTGCATCAGTCTCAACACTCTTTGTTTCCAACAAAAGTCATGGTCCAATATTCTGATCCCATCCAACAAGCCAACCAAATGCCTTGCGCGGAGCAGGGTATTACATAATATACCACTCAGAAAAAGTTTTGTCCTCGAAACTTAAGAGAACAACTCATCTTACTAATTCACTTAGTCATAACAAGTTACTCATTCAGCTTCAATTCAATATTCATTTCAGCCCACTCGGTCATTTCAAAATAGCTATCCAACTGTATCATTTTAATCCATCAATGATTCAATCCATCTTTCTCTTTTATACATACTTGCAACTTCTCATTGATTCACCAATATTTTTCTTGCATTCTATCTTGGTCGCAACACATCACTTCATTTGGATTCATACACATATTTCAGGCGTCCCCAAAACATATGCATTTCAGCCAAAGTTCGTGCTAATACAATAATTCTTCCCATAATGTTATCTCAGTCGCAACCTATCACTTCCGTTGGATCCATACACATATTTTAGGCGTCCCCAAAACATATGTACTTCAGCCAACTTCCATGTTAGTACGATTCGATCAGCCACGATATAACTCTCTTTTCCAATTCCGACTTAGCATCCCTTCAATTGACTTATTACTTCATTCACCTTGCCACAACCACTATCTTCCAGGCCACAACACTTAACATCAGGGACAGCTCTCTATCCTAGCATAATATTTCTAACATTCGATCAAGGGTCTAACTTAGAGCCAATCATATCAAGCGTTCACAACATGCACTCATATTCCTTCCCAAATCCAACAATATTTCTCACCAAGACAATTCATCTTTTCTAAAAGATACAATCCGACGTCACCCACTATCGATTACCCGAGTCAGGGTACAATTCTATGCAACAGTCTAGGTTAACCCAGTTACCCGACTATAGATACCGATCCAATATTTCCGTCATGAGCAATCAATTCCATCTCATAGAATAATTCACTACTCGATACATACAACTCAAGTCTCATCCCACAATTCTAGTTTCCGCTATAGGCCGACATATAATCCCCAAGATTCAAACATATCTAAGGTACAGGTTGAAGCATTCATACAACATATCATTCTTAGGTCGTACTCATCACTATCTCTCGTTCAATGCCACAAGGTTATTCTATGGGTCGCCAAAGGCCATCTATTTTTCGGTCCAGTCTCAATGGTTAGCTATACCGACAGCTATACCTAATCATTCAGGTGACTTTCCTAGAGTGGACGGCTACTGGGGTTATACCAGTTTTTTATTCTCAGGCCAACAGGCTATCGACAGTTTGAGGCAGCTCTACCCAAACCTATGGGTATCAACTCAGTCTGAATAACGAATCGCCAATTGTCGGCTAAGCCAACAATTGGTAATTCATCAACTGGTCTCTAGGGTCAAGTCTATCTATCCAGGGTCTTCCTCAAGGAAATAATTTCCACAGAGGCTCATTCTAGACTTACCCAACGATCGACTAAGATTGATCTATCAATATTACGGTCAATTCCTAACCCGACATACGATTTTTATCGTTCTAATAATTCATCAAGTAAATTTCCAATGATTCAATTTCTATTCCAATTCCTTTGTACCCACACGAACCCATAAGCCAAGGCTAACTATTCAAGGGTCATCGATTCCGATAGTCTTAACATAACTATGGAATCATACTATTCGATCTGTATGACAGAGTCACACCACCAAGTCATAAGCCAACAATCTATATCCCAACCAATAGTCACATATACCGACATTATCCAACACGATTGCAATTCCTCAATCCCATTCGTTTCTCAATCATCAAACTCTCTTACGGGCATTCTTAAATCTCGTTCTTTTCCCAGCCGTCAAGATCTTATACAGGCATTCTTAAAATTCCCTACCTCAAGGGTCGAGTAGTTCATTCCATTCAATCCCACAATTCATGTATCAATTAACCATTCTTTATGCAACACAAATATTCAGGGCTACTACTTGTTACTTTTCTGGTACAATTCAATTCCTCAGCATACATGCACATATGCAATGACAATCCTTTGGTGATCAAGATGGATTGACATCTATTACACCGTAGGGTCAAGGCACATATTTCTAATATTCCTTTGGTTCACCGACAATATTTCTAAAACTTTCAACTTAGTAACCAACTTTGTATTAGCCACATATGATTTGCATCCAACCAACCGAAGTCAACATTTATATATTCTAAGCCACAATATTCTCTAGCCAAATCCATTTACTCATAGCATACTAACTGTCTTACTAGTGTGAGTCATCGCTCGACTAAACAATTTCTAACCAAGCCACCAGTTACAATTTTCGACAATCTCGCTACTCAATATAACATCACCGTCAAGGGACATTCGAGTCTTCTAACCACAATACATGACTCCCAGCTAAGTCTCGGTACTACCCGGTACACACAGATAGTCTCATTGCTATCCTATGGAAAGGGTCAACATACATCTCGTTCTGTGGTGGTAGAGGCAATATACCACTCATAAACGAAGCCATCCTTAATTAAACGATACCAACTCAATTCTATTCCGGACTTACATGATCTATAATGATCATAACACTTAGCCAACATCTCGGGATCTCAATATCACAAGCCAACATTCTTAGGATCTCAAAAGTACTAGCCATCACCCCTGAGTCGACTCACCAGTTATGTCGAACTCATCCATCAATTATTTCATTCCTAATCTTTTCTAACATCACATGCAATCCTCAATTCGTTACAGCATACATAGCCACTTATCTTTATTCCCACAATTCCAAACAGCATTCACAACACAGCATACTATGGCATCGAGTCATTGTTGGGTTATTTGTGTCCAAACCAACAACAATAATTCATTCCGGGGCATCACAATGTATATAGACTTATTGTATGGAACATCTAGTGAGCAGCCAAGAGGGTCAATGAACTTTCAGACACAACAACATAGGATGATTGCAGAATAACGACAGCATAATTGTGGAAGCAATTTTTAATTTAATCTCGGAAGCAACGTTGAGTGATTGCAGAAGCAACTTTGGTTAATCGTCGATGCAACTTTGATTTGAAATGAATCAAAGAAGAGACCAAGGACGTAAAGCCGTGCTTTGATACCAATTTGTCATGCCCCGATTCGTAGAGTCATTTATTCACATATTTTATCTCTTGGAATCGATCGTCCTCGCTTGGGCGTGATACCGTACAAGTCTGGTATTGCACTTGTACAAGGTAAAAATGGTACATAATCGATTTTTTTCAAATAGGAACACATCGCAGCGGCAGAAGCAAACAAATTGATGTTAATAAGGACAATCTTTCTTATTGAATAGAAACACATCAGTTTCTTTATAGCAGCGGAGATAAAAGGATAACTTGAAGTCACACAGAGATATACAGAACTTTACTCTCTTTATTGATAATTGAAGAAGAGTACAAGACTTGTATTGAAGTACAATGCTTACAACACATCTCACTTTACATTGAAAGCCAACTGAACAATGCCATACAGCTTACATTTGATACTTGGATACAATGGATTACAACTCGATATACCGACTTGGCTTACAATCTTACTGGTAAAACTGATTACAATGTTCCATACATTATTGTCACGACCCGCACCCGCTACAAGGGCACGTGACGCGACAACGCCCAGCCCTCACCGGAAAAACGGCGTGGAACGCTGTGTATTTTCTAGTCTGACAACAGTTTATATATATAACAAAACCTGTCGAGAATATAGTCAACTCCGAACGGAGGACAAGCAATGAATATATATAGTGCTCAATCACAACTCTAAGACTAAAAGTAAAGACTGAAAGATAAAGACAACAAGACGAGAAAATATAACCTGTCAAGTCCAGAAACAAGTAATATAAAAGTCCAGTCTCTAAGTACAGTCCAAATATAATACAGTCTCAAAAAGTAGTACAGTCTCAAAAAGTAACTGGAGACAAAGTCCAGTACAAAGACCTACTCTAAACTATACAAGTGGTATGGTCTCGTCAGGCGGAGCTACGCCCTGCGGGACCAAGTCTAGGCCCACTACGTCGTCCGGACCGTAGTAGGTACTACAATCTCCCTCGTCGAAATCTGTAATATTTTATCAACAGTCCAGTCAGGATGGAACGAGTACATATATCTCATAATAGATCTCAAGATAGAATAAAAGCTATAAGACTGTAAATAGAGCATATACAATGAATCATGGAGTGTACATGTATGTATCATGGCATGGTAAGCTGTAATACTGGAGCTAGATCAAGAAAAATAGAACGGGATCATGGCATGTACACAAATCAAGGTAAGCTATATCCAATGTGTGTGAGTAATAGTTTCAGCTTGTGATCGGCTTGGGTACCTGTCAAGAATCGGCCTGGCAAGTCATATGTGCGGTATATGACTCACACTGTTCGGGAATGCGGGATGGATCTGATCACAGGCCTACGCTACTACTCCCCCTACCCCAACTGGTAGAATGGATCCAAACAGGACACGTCACTGTACGGGATTCTAATGAGAAGGTAGCTAGCCTTCTCTAGAATCAGTGACCATATATCGAGCAAGAGCTACAAGGGTGCTTGCACAATATATCCCAACCTAAGAAGGAGAAAACATCTCTCGTCGGGATCCAAGAATACCAATCCGTGAGAACCATGTGTCGGGAATAAGCATATCAACACTAATTACATGAATCATAACAGTTATCATAAATTGGGAATAAGTATCAGAGAATGTACTCGCCTGTAAGATAATAAAATACGTCGATTGGAGCAACTGCAGTGTCTCGAGGACCTATAGAGAACAAGACGTATCAATACTAAGTTTAGGAAGTAAAGTTAAATCAAATTAAACCCTATTTAGTCATTCTAGGTCAAGACATGTCTAGTCGGGTCAATCTTGGTCATGGGAGAACATTAGAAGTTAAACCGGATCAATCTAGGTCAAAAACTGGCTTACCGTTGACTTTTGGTCAACGGGTCAATTCTGGTCAACTCGAGGTCAACACTAGGTCAACTCTAGGTCACTGGTGACTAATAGTTGAATTTTAGTCAACGGTCCAAGTTGGATGGAATTTGGGACCAAATTGGGTAAAGTGTTGACCCATGGTTGACTTTTAGTCCAAAAAGTCAACCGTGGTCAACCGGGTCCAAGACTAGGTTTAGACAGCTAATCCTACTCCTTATCAACCTATACAATCCATATCCAAGTCCATCTTGGACTTGGAAACTCAATTCTTGGCCGTGGGCCAATTCCCTAATTTACCCTTTTTAAGGGTAAATTTCTACCCTTGGCGATATTCTAGATAGCCTACCTACGCTAGTTATTTTGACCCGATCTCCCTAGGGTAGTAGGGTACTATCCTATAGATTCGTTATCTACCAAAATACCTTAGTAAAGTGGACGTTTGGTCCACCTTACGGCCCATTGCAGAAATCTCGAATATTTCGAGATACGCACTGACACGGCGCGATACCGGCGCCCTACGACCCCGATTTCCATCCGGGAGCTTACCCGCAAAATCTAAATCACATATTCTAGGCCTATGCCAAGTTTCGTCGCGATCCGACGCTCCGGGCTCAAATTTGCCCTCTAACTCGATTTCTAACTAAAACCCCTCGTTTTACTCTCGTTCTAAATCTCCCTCTTGGTTCTCGATTCTAATTCTTCCTCTTCTCTACTTCTCTAATCTTTTTCTTCTTTCCTAGTCCCTCTTCTTATTCCTCCTTCCTATTCTTCTTCACTTTTCCTTATTCCTCTAGTTTCCTTCTCTAATCTTCTAATCCCAAACTCTTTTTCTCATTCTCTCTTCTTCTAATTCTCTCATCTAAACTTCTCTATATAAACCTATATGTATCTATATATATATCTACATATATACCAACTAGGGGGGGTTTTGTAGTGTGCTAGGGGGTCACAATGGGGGTCAATGGGGGGGGGGTTTAGAGCTGCAAGCTGCTGCTGCTGCTGCTACTGCTGCTGCTGCTGCAACTGCAAACTGCTGCTGCTGCAGCTCCTGCTTGCTGCTGCTACAACTGCAAGCTGCTGCTGCTCCTGCTATCTCTTCTTCTCCTCCTCTTAATCCTCTCCTCTCCTCTCTTATATATATATATATATCTATCTATCTATCTATCTATCTATCTATCACCATATATATATATATACTCTCCTCCCCTCTCTTATACACATATACACCCACACACATACACATTTATACACACCTATACATATATATACACACACACACATATACATATATACACACACCTATACATATATATACACACACACATATACACATATATACACCACCACTCACAACCACACCACCACTCATCCTCTCCTCTACCACTCTCTACACACCCACACAAATACACACATACATATATTCCTATATATATATCTATACATACACATATATATATATATATATATACACCATTACCTATAATCCCCCTTAATTAACCAATTAACCAACTCTAGAGAAAACCTACAAAAATAGGGGCAAAGTGTAGAGAATGGGATTCTCTATACTTATTGTGAATGTCATAAATGGAAAGGAGAGTTAATGAGGGGTTTAATGGCATACCTAATGGTGATGGAGAGAGAGAGCTTGGAGAGAGAGAAAATTTGAGAAAGAGAGAGAAAGATTACTTTGTGAAGAAGAAAGAAGAAATGGGGGGGGGGGGGGGGGGGGGGGTTTAATGGTGGCCGGCCACTTAGGGGGGGGGGGGGGGGGGGGGTTATTGGGTTGGGATCCAATAGCCCCCAACCCATTAACTCTAGTTTGGGTTCATTTCAAGTTTGGGTTGGTTCGGTTCAATTCGGTTTGATTCTAAACCACTAATTAAGTCTCTAAATTGACTAATTAAGCCATGGAAGTTAGGTTAATAATTTCTAGCCTATTTATGATGGTACATGGGCTAAGCCCAGCTAGTATGGGGGTCCCACTAGGGTCCAGGCTACCCGGGTCTCCAAATTGGGTCCGAATTGGATAAAATTCAAACCGACTCAAATAAATTCCTAAAAATCCAAAAAAATCAAATAAAATTCCTAAAATATTATTAAACTTGAAAATGACAAAAATACCCCCAATTTGAAAACTGGGGGTGACAAATCTACCCCCCTTAAAAAAATTTCGTCCTCGAAATTGAATGAGGGCTAACACAGCAATCATGAACAGAACAAGGAAGAAAAGAAAGAATTTTACCTCAAGGCTCGAAGAGATATGGGAATCGCTCCCGCATGTCGTCCTCCCTCTCCCAGGTGGACTCACCTGGAGAGTGGTGTCTCCATGCAACGCGAACCAAGGGAATGACCTGGTTCCGGAGCACCTTCTCTCTTCGGTCCAAGATCTCGACCGGCTTTTCCGGGTAGCTGAGTGTCGGTCCCACTACGATCTCTGAGTGGTCTAAGACGTGACTGGGATCTGCCACGTACCGTCTCAGCTGCGACACGTGGAACACACTGTGCACTCCCTCTAGTGCAGGCGGTAACTCCAGTCGGTAAGCCACTGCACCGACCCTGTCCAGGATACGGAATGGTCCGATGTATCGTGGACTAAGCTTCCCGCCGCCACCAAAACGAATCGTGCCACGCGTCAGAGAAATCTGCAGAAAGACAAGATCATCAACCTAAGAACAAAACAAGACTTAGAGCTTGATCTAAAACAATCACAATCAGACTCAAATACTAGAAAAATCTAGATTATACCTCAAACTCCAATGGTCTCCTGTGGCTATCGGCCCAGTGCCGCTGCCTATCCTGCGCCATCCGAAGTCTATCTCTGATAACCCTGACCTTCTCTGCAGCATCTACCACCATCTCAGGGCCAAGCAAAACCCTCTCACCGACATCATCCCAAGACAAGGGAGTACGGCACCTCCGTCCGTATAGAGCCTCAAAAGGTGACATCTCTATACTGGCTTGGTAGCTGTTGTTGTAAGCAAACTCTACCAAGTGAAGGTGGTCCTCCCAAGATCCCCCGAAGTCCAAGACACAGGTACGCAGCATATCCTCGAGGGTCTGAATCGTCCTCTCCGACTGCCCGTCTGTCTGGGGGTGATATGCTGTACTGAACTTGAGCGATGTGCCCAAGCTAAGATGCAAACTCCGCCAGAAGTGGGAAGTGAATCGGCTGTCCCGATCCGAGACTATACTCACTGGCACCCCGTGTAATCGGACTATCTGCCGCACGTACATCTCGGCCAACCTCTCCGTCGATAAACCCACTTTGAAAGGCAAAAAGTGGGCCGATTTGGTCAATCGATCAACAATGACCCAAATCGTATCCTTCCTTCCTGGAGAGCGCGGAAGTCCAGATACAAAGTCCATAGTGATATGTTCCCACTTCCACTCAGGAATGGGGAGTGGCTGGAGCAATCCACCGGGTCTCTGCCTCCCGGCCTTCACCTGCTGGCACACTAAGCATCTCGCAACGAACTGAGCCACCTCACGTTTCATGCCATACCACCAAACATGCTGTCTCAAGTCTCTATACATCTTGTTGGCTCCGGGATGCATAGAGTACTGAGAACGGTGCGCCTCCTGAAGAACCTCCTCCCGAAGTCCTCCGCTCGGCACGCACAATCTGGTACCATGCCTCAACGACCCATCCCCTGCTAAAGAGAACTCATCCAACAGCCCCATCTGGACCTGCTCCCTGATGACCTTCAGAGCCTCATCCTCAAACTGAGCTGCCCTGACTCTGTCCATCAGCTCCGACTGCACCTGCAGACCCCACATCTGCGCCTCGAACCCAGGAACTATCACCTCTATGCCCAAGCTCTCCAGATCTGCCAGAAGGTGACGATCCATCGTCAAACACATAGCCACGGGATACCTGCTTAAAGCATCCGCGACCACGTTGGCCTTCCCCGGATGGTACTGCAAGGATATATCAAAATCCTTCATCAGCTCTAACCATCGCCTCTGCCTCATATTCAACTCCTTCTGGGTAAACACGTACTTCAAGCTCTTGTGGTCAGTATAGATCTCCACACGCTCTCCGTACAGATAGTGTTTCTACAGCTTCAAAGCAAAGATGATCGCTGCCAGCTCCAGATCGTGGGTAGGGTAATTCCTCTCATGAGGACGTAACTGCCTGGATGCATAGGCAATTACCTTTCCGTGCTGCTGAAGCACACAACCCAAACCCCGTCCTGAAGCATCACTATAGATCGTATAACCACCAGATCCAGATGGCAGCGTCAAGATAGGAGCTGTAGTCAACCTCGCCTTCAGCTCCTCGAAGGCGGCCTGGCACTCATCGGACCAAACAAACTCCTCGTCCTTCCTGGTAAGGCGGGTCATCGGCTGGGCAATCCTGGAAAAGTCCTGCACGAACCTCCGGTAGTAACCTGCCAGACCCAGAAAACTCCGAACCTCTGCTACTGAGCTCGGCGTCGACCAGGACTCCACTGCAGAAATCTTCTTCGGATCCACTGAAATCCCCTCGCCAGAGACAACATGGCCTAGGAACTCCACGCGATCCAAGAAGAACTCGCACTTGGACAACTTCCCATACAGCTGCTCCCTCCTGAGAGTGTCCAACACAATCCTCAGGTGCTCCTCGTGCTCCTCTGGTGTCTTCGAGTAGATGAGAATGTCATCAATGAAGACCACCACGAACTTGTCAAGGTACTGGTGAAATACCTTGTTCATCAAGTTCATGAATACCGCCGTGGCGTTGGTCAACCCAAACGGCATGACGGTATACTCATACTGGCCATAGCGGGTCCGAAAGGCAGTCTTCGGAATGTCATCCCGCTTCACCTTCAGCTGATGGTACCCAGTACGCAAGTCGATCTTCGAGAACACCCTCGCGCCGCTCAACTGGTCGAACAAGTCATCAATCCTCGGCAGAGGATACTTGTTCTTGATGGTAAGGTTGTTGAGCGCCCTGTAATCAATACACAGACGTACCGTACCATCCTTCTTGGGGACGAAAAGAACTGGTGCGCCCCAAGGTGAAGAACTAGATCGAATAAAGCCCTTGTCCTCCAGCTCGTCGACCTGCTTCTTCAGCTCCGCTAACTCACTGTTGTTGATTCTATAGACATGCTGGGAGATAGGTTCAGCGCCCGGTACTAGATCTATAGAGAACTCAACATCACGATCTGGCGGCATCCCGGGCAGCTCCTCGGGAAAAACATCCAAGAACTCAGCAATGAGTGGATGTGGCAACACCGGCCCCGCCAACAATGCTCCGCAGAATCCATCTCCCTGCTCCACAGCACCCCTGGTGAACTCATACTCCGGCTCTCCCGGCGGCCTAAACAGAATCCTGCCCCCTCTGCAGTCGATGCTAGCGTGGTGCGTGCTCAACCAATCCATACCGAGTACCACATCGTAACTCGGAAGTGGCATTACGAGCAGACACGCACTCAGCTCCCGGCCTCTCAAAGAAACTCTCCGTCCCTTGCAAATATTATTAACTAGGATGATGCCATTCCCAGTCATAATCTTGCAAGTCCTACCCAGATATTCAGCAATAATATTGTGCCTAAGAGCAAAAAAAACAGACACAAAACTGTGCGTAGCACCAGAATCAAATAAGGCCAAAGCTGGAAAAGAATCGAGCAGAATAGAACCTGCGACAACATCCGCAATAGGCTCCACCTCCTCGGCTGCAAGAGTAAAGGCTCTACCCTGACCACCCCTCTGCTGGCGGTGCTGAACGAACTGCTGCTGCTGAGTCGGAAGCGGACCTCTCTGCTGAACTACCGGCACACTAGCTGGTGCCCTCTGAACTGGTGCCCTCTGAGCAGCTCCAGTAACACGGGGGTTCTTGGGACACTCCCGCATCTGATGCCCAGCGGCACCACAAAAGAGACATAGCCCCAGTCTCCTCCTACAGAACTCGAAGAGATGACCGGGCTTCCTGCAAAAGTTGCACGGTGGATCATCCTGCCCTGGACGCTGCTGACTCCTCTGGACAGACGCTCTGGCCTGCCCCTGCTGCTGGTGATGCTGGAACGACTGATGCTGAAGCTGAGGGCGCTTAGCAGGCCCTGCACTGCTACTGGCCCCAGAAAATGCATCTCGATCCCTCTTCGGCTTCAAGCCCAAGTCCCTCTCTACCTTCCGAGCCTCTGCGTAAACCTCCGCATATGTCGCGTAGAAAGAAGGGATCTGGAACTTGATATCCCATGCCAATCCCTCCCTGAAGCGCTCCGCTCGGATCATCGGGTCACTCACCATGTACTCGGCATATCGGCCCAGTCGGCCGAACTCCGCCGCATACTCCTCTACGGTCATGCTGCCCTGCTGCAGGTTCTGGAACTGCCGCACCAGGCCAATCTTGTCCGTAGGGGAAAAGAACTTCTCTCTGAACAAGGTCCTGAACTCTGCCCAAGTATGGCCCTCTCCTGCAAGAGCTGGCTCATTCCGGAACCATGTCCGGGCAATATCTAACAACTGCAACCCAACCGCCTCGACCCTCAGGTCGGCTGCCAGGCGGCAGGCCCCCATCTGGCGCTCGATATCCTCGAGCCAATCATCAGCATAGATAATGCCCTCAGTCCCCTTGAAATCCCTCGGACCAAGCTTCTTGAAAGCATGGATATCCCCGATCTTCGGCTGCTGCTGCTGCTGAACCTCCCTCTGTGGAGCCTGACGCTCCACTGCCGCCATAGCCAATCTGTGCGCATCCTCCATGCCCTGGCGTATAACCTCTGTCTGCCTCAACTGAGCCTCGTGCTGAGCCTCGTGCTGAGCCCGCTGGGACTCAAGCACCTGGTGGAAGAACGCTAGCATCTGCCCCATATCTGTGGGCAGAGGAGGCAATAGAGGAATAGCTCCCATCATCACCGAAGGAGTCCCCTGCTGAGGAGGAAGAATACCCGCCGCAGCTCCCACTGTAGCCCCTGGCACTACGGGAAGAACACCCGCAATGGCCCCAGGGACGGTCATAGAGGTAGCTGGAGGAGTACCCCCAAGAGCCCCAACAGAAGTCCCATCAGCCGGGGAAGTAACCGGAGCCTGTCCGCCAGAAGTGGCAGACCTCTCCGTCTCCCCGAGCCCCTCGCCAGGAGAATGAGTCATCAATATCCTGGAGACAAATTAAAAAGAAGATATCAATATGGCACATGAAGGCAATATCAAAGGAGGACAGCTAGAAAGCAGTAAATCAATATCAAAGACGGTAAGCAAGATAAGCAATGAAAGATCCTACTGTGATTGAGCACTCCTAGCATACTATTCTTATGGGTAACACAGGCTCGTAGTCAACACTCTAAGACGAGCGCCGCTACGACATCGTACTAATTGCGACTTCAGGACCTGCATGGGCCACCACTAAAACGTGTCACGACCCGCACCCGCTACAAGGGCACGTGACGCGACAACGCCCAGCCCTCACCGAAAAAACGGCGTGGAACGCTGTGTATTTTCTAGTCTGACAACAGTTTATATATATAACAAAACCTGTCGAGAATATAGTCAACTCCGAACGGAGGACAAGCAATGAATATATATAGTGCTCAATCACAACTCTAAGACTAAAAGTAAAGACTGAAAGATAAAGACAACAAGACGAGAAAATATAACCTGTCAAGTCCAGAAACAAATAATATAAAAGTCCAGTCTCTAAGTACAGTCCAAATATAATACAGTCTCAAAAAGTAGTACAGTCTCAAAAAGTAACTGGAGACAAAGTCCAGTACAAAGACCTACTCTAAACTATACAAGTGGTATGGTCTCGTCAGGCGGAGCTACGCCCTGCGGGACCAAGTCTAGGCCTACTACGTCGTCCGGACCGTAGTAGGTACTGCAATCTCCCTCGTCGAAATCTGTAATATTTTATCAACAGTCCAGTCAGGATGGAACGAGTACATATATCTCATAACAGATCTCAAGATAGAATAAAAGCTATAAGACTGTAAATAGAGCATATACAATGAATCATGGAGTGTACATGTATGTATCATGGCATGGTAAGCTGTAATACTGGAGCTAGATCAAGAAAAATAGAACGGGATCATGGCATGTACACAAATCAAGGTAAGCTATATCCAATGTGTGTGAGTAATAGTTTCAACTTGTGATCGGCTTGGGTACCTGTCAAGAATCGGCCTGGCAAGTCATATGTGCGGTATATGACTCACACTGTTCGGGAATGCGGGATGGATCTGATCACAGGCCTACGCTACTACTCCCCCTACCCCAACTGGTAGAATGGATCCAAACAGGACACGTCACTGTACGAGATTCTAATGAGAAGGTAGCTAGCCTTCTCTAGAATCAGTGACCATATATCGAGCAAGAGCTACAAGGGTGCTTGCACAATATATCCCAACCTAAGAAGGAGAAAACATCTCTCGTCGGGATCCAAGAATACCAATCCGTGAGAACCATGTGTCGGGAATAAGCATATCAACACTAATTACATGAATCATAACAGTTATCATAAATTGGGAATAAGTATCAGAGAATGTACTCGCCTGTAAGATGATAAAATACGTCGACTGGAGCAACTGCAGTGTCTCGAGGACCTATAGAGAACAAGACGTATCAATACTAAGTTTAGAAAGTAAAGTTAAATCAAATTAAACCCTATTTAGTCATTCTAGGTCAAGACATGTCTAGTCGGGTCAATCTTGGTCATGGGAGAACATTAGAAGTTAAACCGGATCAATCTAGGTCGAAAACTGGCTTACCGTTGACTTTTGGTCAACGGGTCAATTCTGGTCAACTCGAGGTCAACACTAGGTCAACTCTAGGTCACTGGTGACTAATAGTTGAATTTTAGTCAACGGTCTAAGTTGGATGGAATTTGGGACCAAATTGGGTAAAGTGTTGACCCATGGTTGACTTTTAGTCCAAAAAGTCAACCGTGGTCAACCGGGTCCAAGACTAGGTTTAGACAGCTAATCCTACTCCTTATCAACCTATACAATCCATATCCAAGTCCATCTTGGACTTGGAAACTCAATTCTTGGCCGTGGGCCAATTCCCTAATTTACCCTTTTTAAGGGTAAATTTCTACCCTTGACGATATTCTAGATAGCCTACCTACGCTAGTTATTTTGACCCGATCTCCCTAGGGTAGTAGGGTACTATCCTATAGGTTCGTTATCTACCAAAATACCTTAGTAAAGTGGACGTTTGGTCCACCTTACGGCCCATTGCAGAAATCTCGAATATTTCGAGATACGCACTGACACGGCGCGATACCGGCGCCCTACGACCCCGATTTCCATCCGGGAGCTTACCCGCAAAATCTAAATCACATATTCTAGGCCTATGCCAAGTTTCGTCGCGATCCGACGCTCCGGGCTCAAATTCGCCCTCTAACTCGATTTCTAACTAAAACCCCTCGTTTTACTCTCGTTCTAAATCTCCCTCTTGGTTCTCGATTCTAATTCTTCCTCTTCTCTACTTCTCTAATCTTTTTCTTCTTTCCTAGTCCCTCTTCTTATTCCTCCTTCCTATTCTTCTTCACTTTTCCTTATTCCTCTAGTTTCCTTCTCTAATCTTCTAATCCCAAACTCTTTTTCTCATTCTCTCTTCTTCTAATTCTCTCATCTAAACTTCTCTATATAAACCTATATGTATCTATATATATATATCTACATATATACCAACTAGGGGGGGTTTTGTAGTGTGCTAGGGGGGTCACAATGGGGGTCAATGGGGGGGGTTTTAGAGCTGCAAGCTGCTGCTGCTGCTGCTACTGCTGCTGCTGCTGCAACTGCAAACTGCTGCTGCTGCAGCTCCTGCTTGCTGCTGCTGCAACTGCAAGCTGCTGCTGCTGCAGCTCCTGCTTGCTGCTGCTCCTGCTATCTCTTCTTCTCCTCCTCTTAATCCTCTCCTCTCCTCTCTTATATATATATCTATCTATCTATCTATCTATCTATCTATCACCATATATATATATATACTCTCCTCCCCTCTCTTATACACATATACACCCACACACATACACATTTATACACACCTATACATATATATACACACACACACATATACATATATACACACACCTATACATATATATATATACACACACACATATACACATATATACACCACCACTCACAACCACACCACCACTCATCCTCTCCTCTACCACTCTCTACACACCCACACAAATACACACATACATATATTCCTATATATATATCTATACATACACATATATATATATATACACCATTACCTATAATCCCCCTTAATTAACCAATTAACCAACTCTAGAGAAAACCTACAAAAATAGGGGCAAAGTGTAGAGAATGGGATTCTCTACACTTATTGTGAATGTCATAAATGGAAAGGAGAGTTAATGAGGGGTTTAATGGCATACCTAATGGTGATGGAGAGAGAGAGCTTGGAGAGAGAGAAAATTTGAGAAAGAGAGAGAAAGATTACTTTGTGAAGAAGAAAGAAGAAAGGGGGGGTTTAATGGTGGCCGGCCACTTGGGGGGAGGGGGGGGGGGGGGGGGGGGGGGGGGGGGGTTATTGGGTTGGGATCCAATAGCCCCCAACCCATTAACTCTAGTTTGGGTTCATTTCAAGTTTGGGTTGGTTCGGTTCAATTCGGTTTGATTCTAAACCACTAATTAAGTCTCTAAATTGACTAATTAAGCCATGGAAGTTAGGTTAATAATTTCTAGCCTATTTATGATGGTACATGGGCTAAGCCCAGCTAGTATGGGGGTCCCACTAGGGTCCAGGCTACCCGGGTCTCCAAATTGGGTCCGAATTGGATAAAATTCAAACCAACTCAAATAAATTCCTAAAAATCCAAAAAAATCAAATAAAATTCCTAAAATATTATTAAACTTGAAAATGACAAAAATACTCCCAATTTGAAAACTGGGGGTGACAATTATGCCCTTTATAAATAGAAGACATCATCTTGAACAAGGAGAGCTTCTGTATGCCCAACAAATCTTCGATGTCGCGGGACCAATCAAGCCAATCTTCGTGTGTAGAATATCCCAAGCACGAGCACCTGCCCACAAAATGTGGGTCAACACATCATCTATGTACTAGCGAGCAGAATCCAATCCACTCGCCTAAACCAACACTAACTGGTCGATTTTAGCAAGCATTTTAATAGAATGATCTTTCTACTTGGGGCCTAGCATCAGTTTACAGTTCATGGGCAATAATCAGAGTGAAGCATGTAAACATATTCTTAGTAGCATTCATGTGGACATATCATTATAGCATTCTTAGTGTTATCATGTGTAATGCCTGTGGTTCGTATCACGTATTCTTGGAATACGTGTACGTATTTTATTCTTGTATTGCATGATTTCTTTGTTTAATTCCTTCTTGGCTTGGCTTGGTTATTTCCTTGGGTTGGTTCGGCTTGGCTCGGTTTTCTTTGGTTCAATATGAACCAATGTGAACCCCTACCTACCACCACCATTGTATTTATTAATCCTTTCTCTCTATTCTCTCTCTTCATTACTCATCTTCTTCTTCCCCATTACTTCCTTACCTACCAGAGAGAGAGAGAAAGCTCTAGGCAAGTGCAACTTGCTTCATAGAGGAACTCTGATTTTATTGCTCCATTCTCTTCTTTACTACATTATAAAACACTTTAGTACTTGGCTTTTCTAATTTCCATGGCTAGATTCTTGTAGATCTAAGTTTGCATTATTTTTGGATTTTCTGGATTTTGATCTACTAAATCTTGTTATTTTCGAGTTTTGATGGTTCCATGTTGCAGAAAATTTCGTTCTATCCCATTTTGACCTATGGAAGTTCGGATTTGGGCTCCGGATGATGGAGTTGTGGAACTTAAGAACTTGGCTCTCATGGTGTTCTTTCTCTCAAAAATTTGGAGAAGATGAACTGTGCTTAGACTTGACTTGACCGCATGACAATTCATGCGGCAAGTAATTCAGCCGCATGAGACTCTCAGCCGCATAGGCTGGATCTCACTTCCTGGCCGCATGGGCTCATTTTCCTGAACCGCATGCGCCCATCTCCTTGAGCCGCATGAACTCTAGCACTTGTGGACCGCATAAGCCCTGATCCTCGAGCCGCATGAGAACCCCTAGACCCTGGCCGCACGGACTTTTTAATCCCAGCCGCATATGCATCCTTTATTTCCTGAGCCGCATGGGCTTCTTCTGAACCGTATGCGCCCACGTTCCCCTGAGCCGCATATGCACCCTTCGTTCCCTGCCGCATAAGCAGCCATGCTGACCCAGCCGCATGACACGATAGTGACCCGTCGTGGTGCACTCTTGACAAGAAAACCTGACATGACATGATAGTGGCCCGTCGTGGCGCACTCCTGACAAGAACACTTGACATGATAAACCTGACATGATTATCCTGAATAGCTGTTGCGACGGCTACTTGACATGACATGACCTGCATAATTACCTGGACACCGTGGGCGATTGTGCTTGTACAAATAAACCAGTCCTGTCTTGCATCATGTCTAGGGAGGGAGCTCCTGAGTACCACGGTCAGGAGTACCTATTGAAATGGACTAAGATTAATAACTAGATTAACACATTAGTCATGAAGAGATTTCCCAGCTACAGGCAATCCCGTTACCTGGGCGCGCCTGGGATCTGTAGCCTGCCGTCGAGTAGGGCACATTTCCAGCACACTATTATGTGTTGTACCTTTCAAGCTACTTAAGGGTACATGCATTTCCTGGACGGTGTACCCACCTGAATTCAACCCTAATCTTTCGACCTGGGTAACCTGGATGGTCTGCAGGGCTTGTGGCTGTGGAATAATCTCACTACATCTTGCTAGTAACTAGGCCTGTGATAACCCTAGTTAGTTAAAGTATCAAGCCGTAGGTCTTGTTTGGCCGTGAAATGATTGGATGGAGTTTAACCAGTCTAGTCTTGTCCTGATCATGCTCCAGATTGCTATATGACCAGAATGCTCGTATTTATTTTACTGATAAATGGTGAGAATTCCAAGCTCTGTTCAGACGAAGGGTTACAACCCCGGTCCTTGTTTGGTTTACGGGTTGTAACCTGGTTATCTGAAGAGTTCCATGGTTATCTCGTCGTATATCATCCTGATATATTTTCTTTATTTCCAGTTCTTACTTTATTTATATCTGTGCTGATTGCTGGTTTTAGTTCCTAAGTGAAGCTTCCTTTGTGGCACTTGCTCTTTCTGGGATCTGACCCAGCTGGTTTTGTATGGCCAGATTTCGGAGCAGCTCCAGAGGATCTACCGACCTTCCAGCCAGATGGTGACCACTAGACGGAACCCTGGCAACGAGTGGGTTTATTTTTGATCTCCCACTCATTGTAAAAATATTCTTTTGAGGCGTTTAGCCGACGAGCACCTGTTTAGCTCGATTGTATTTACTTACTGCCTGCCTACGGGCTGTAACATGATTGACAGATCCTAGGGTTGATCATGTATGACTAAACTCTTGCTAGTCCTCATATTTTGTAACGACTAGCTTCATGATTAGCTGAATATGTAATATTTGGGACGCCTTATTATTGTATATTTAATGATCATACATCTTGTAACATTTACTTACTTGCTTGTGATTGAGACACTAGGCTTGTTCATAACCATAGGAGACTGTTGGCTTGTAGTAAACCCTCATGTATCTAGACAGCCGTGACCGTATAGCGAGATGGAATTCATTTCAATATACGTAGCTGGCTATGTCTGCCCCCGCTCTCCAGTATTCTGGTTCTGGGGCGTGACATGGTTTAAGTGGTGGCCCATGCAGGTCTTGTAAATCAAGATATGTGAGGGTTTACCGAATAGATGTCTCAATCAGTATTCGTCCTTGATCTCTGCTCGTATCATCTGAATCCCTGGATTCTTGCCCTGATCATGTGCTTGTATCATTGATCTGTCCTGGTCCTTCCTTATTGTTCCCTATGTCGTCTTCTTCAGCGGCATTGTTCGTGGTCCTACCGACCAGCAAGGCGGAGCACCTCCCGCGGACCAGCAACAACCTGGAGATCAAGTCCAGCACTCCGGAGTAGCCTCCAGAGTCGAGCCTATTGGAGAAGAGCCCCCAGTTCAGCCAGTTCAGCCTGCCGAACCTGATGATGGCACATTAGTAGGACTCGTCAGGACCTTGATAGCTTCTCAAGATCGTCGTGGAGATGCCTTGCAACAGGCAGTGACGGATGCTTTGACCAGAGGAGGTCATCAGGGTAACAGCGCGGCCAACAGCTTCAAGCGCCTGAACCCTCCATTCTTCGACGGTAGTGAGGATGCTATCGCAGCAGATGCTTGGCTTCAGGACACAGAGGTAGTTCTAAAAGCAGCCAGGACTCCAGAGAACGAGAATGTGGCAGTTGTGTGCCTGCAGTTGTTAGATCTTGCCCGCAGCTGGTGGGCAGCTCAGGCCGTTGGATTACCAGCACCCATTCCATGGGCAGTGTTCAGAGAGAGATTCCAGACCAAGTATTTCGATGCCGTGGCTCGGTATGATCTGCAGACCCGGTTCACTAATCTAAAGCAATGAGGCAGGACGGTCGATGGATATGCGGCCGAGTTTTCCAGACTCAGTCGGTTTGCTCCTACCTTGGTGGCAACCGAGTATGATAGAGCCCAGCGGTTCCAGCAGGGGCTTCACCTGGAGATCTTGTTGGCAGTCGAGCAGTTTGAGCATCAGACTTTTGATGCAGTCTTAAGAGCAGCCCGGAGGCATGAGTATACCTCCCAGAGGATTGTGGATAGGGTCGGAGGTCGGAAGAGATCTCACGGCCAGATGAATCAGTCTTCAGCACCAGCCCCGGCAGCCAGGGCTTTGACTATTGGAGCTCCGAGGTGAGCGGCCTCAGTGACGTCGGTTCAGCATTCCACCCCGACGTACCCTCAGCAGCAGCAGAAGCAGAAGCAGTCTTCCGCAGTGGGATGTTCTCATTGTGGGAAGCCAGGCCATGTGGTAGCAGAGTGTCGCAGGGCACAGGGATTGTGTCTGGTTTGTGGAGCAGCAGACCATAGGGTTGGATCCTGCCCGAACAGGGGTGGTTCATCATCATCCAACCTTTCTAGCTCTTCGGTGAGAGGACCGGCACCGGTCCAACAGCAGCAGCAGCAGTACCCATTGTCGAGGCCCTTGCCGCCTCAGTCCCAGATGTTCCAGCAGCAGAACCCCCAGCAGCATGCACAAGCCCAAGCCTTGAGCCAGAGCAGGCAGCGAGGATTTCAGCAGAGGGGACCAGCACCCCGAGGGCACGGTCAGGCTATGGTAATGATCGCAGAGGAAGGATTGGCACCTGGAGAGGTAGTGGCAGGTACTATTCTCGTCAACTCATTTCCAACTTCAGCTTTATTTGATTCTGGTGCATCGCATTCTTTTATGTCTGCACGATTCGCGACACGGGTAGGATTGGAGCCCGAGTCATTATCAGTAAGGCTCAATATACTTACTGGTAACGGACTTGTGGGAGTAGATAGAGTATTTTCCTCGTGTCGGATCGTAGTTAGCTGTAGAGAATTCCCCGCTAGGTTGATAGAGTTCCCGATGGCCGATTATGATGTGGTCCTAGGGATGGATTGGTTGAGGAACCAGTATGCTAGAATAGACTGCCATGTTGGTAGGGTTGTTTTTAGCATTCCAGGCGAGCCAGAGTTTTCTTTCTCCCGAGGCGAAGTTGAGGCTTCTCCTCCAGTATTGCGGATGGCAGTAGCAGCAGTTCAGTTGCCCAGGATAGTGGATGAGTTTCCAGATGTTTTCCCAGAAGAGCTTCCAGGTATGCCTCTGGAGCGGGAGATCGAGTTTACTATAGACTTGATTCCCGGGACAGCCCCAGTATCAGAGAGAGTCTACAGGATGGCGCCGTCAGAATTGGAGATCTTGTACAAGATGATTGAAGAACTTCGAGCCAAGGGATTCATTCGTGCTAGTGGATCGCCTTAGGGAGCTCCGATGCTTCTTGTAAAAAAGAAGGATGGTACGTCCAGGTTATGTGTTGATTATCGTACCTTGAACTCAGTGACAGACAATCAAGAACAGATACCCTCTCCCGAGGATAGATGACTTGTTTGATCAACTCAAGGGGGCTTCAGTATTCTCGAAGATTGATTTGCGCTCAGGTTATCATCAGATCAGAGTCAGAGAGCAGGACATTCCGAAGACAGCTTTTAGATCGAGATATGGGCATTGGGAATTCCTTGTTATGCCTTTTGGAGCAACCAATGCGCCGGCAGTATTCATGGACCTCATGAATCGTATCTTTATGCCTTACTTGGATCAGTTTGTGATTGTGTTCTTGGATAACATCCTGGTCTACAGCAAGAGTGAGACGGAGCATGAGCAGCATCTCCGTGTGGTTCTTCAGATTCTCAGGGAGTACCAGCTATATGCCAAGTTCAGCAAATGCGAGTTCTGGCTCGATCGCATTTCGTACTTAGGTCATATCATCACCAGAGGAGGAGTAGAAGTGGATCCCCAAAAGATTGTGGCTATTGAGTCGTGGTCGGTGCCCAGCACAGTTGCAGAAGTTCGCAGTTTTCTTGGATTGGCCGGCTATTACCGGCGGTTTGTATCAGATTTTGCTCGGATATCAGCACCGTTGACCCAGTTGACCCGCAAGGATGCACAGTTTGCTTGGACAGCAGAGTGCCAGAGTTCTTTTGAGCAGTTGAAGCGAGGCCTGATAACAGCTCCTATTCTTACACTTCCAGATGGAACCGGAGGATTCTCAGTGTATTGTGATGCTTCAGGCAGAGGTTTAGGATGTGTTCTGATGCAGCATGTGAAGGTAATAGCTTATGCGTCACGACAACTTCGTGATCATGAGAGGAATTATCCAACCCATGACTTGGAGCTGGCAGCAGTGGTGTTTGCACTTAAGTTGTGGAGGCACTACTTGTATGGAGACAGGGTAGAGATTTTCACCGACCACAAGAGTCTGAAGTATGTTTTCACCCAGAAGGATCTTAACATGCGTCAGAGAAGGTGGCTGGAGCTTCTTGTGGATTATGATGTCAACCTGCAGTATCATCCTGGGAATGCCAACGTCGTAGCAGATGCATTGAGCAGGAGAGCAGGAGTTTATTTCCTAATAGCGCAACCAGAGCTGTTAGCAGATCTTCAGAAGATGGGTATAGAAGTTGTTCTCCCTTCCAGTGTGGCATTGATGGCCAGTATGCAAGTTCAGTCCACTATAGTCGAGAGGATCCGGATGGCACAGTCGACAGATTCCAAGCTTCAGCGACTCAGAGCAGAGTGCGAGGCAGGTCAAAGACCAGAGCTATGCATTCATGAGGACGGTACACTTCGACATGGGAAGCGTCTTTGTGTACCCAGTGGAGATATCAGGCAGGAGATTATGTCAGAGGCGCACAGTTCTCAGTATTCCATCCATCCTGGCAGTACGAAGATGTACCAAGATATCCGTCAGCACTTCTGGTGGAATGGCATGAAGCGGGAGATAGCTCGGTTTGTCTCTCGGTGTTTGGTTTGCCAACAAGTCAAGGCTGAACATCAGAGACCGGCTGGACTTCTTCAGCCCTTGCCGATTCCAGAATGGAAGTGGGAGCATGTGACCATGGATTTCGTGATTGGATTACCTAGATCCCCAGCTAGTAGAGATGCTATCTGGGTTATTGTTGATCGGCTCACGAAGGTGGCTCACTTTCTTCCATTCAGAGTTGGTCAATCGACGGCTCAGCTAGCGGAGATGTACCTCAGGCAGATTGTCAGGTTGCACGGTGTGCCAGTTAGTATCACCTCGGACCGAGATTCTAGATTTATGTTACACTTTTGGCGTAGCCTGCAAGAGAGTTTGGAGACTCGCCTCCAGTTCAGTTCAGCTTATCACCCACAGACAGATGGTCAGTCGGAGCGCACGATCCAGACTCTTGAAGATATGTTGAGATCATGCACACTTGACTTCGGTGGTTCATGGGAAGATCACTTGCATCTGGTGGAGTTCTCATACAACAACAGTTTCCAGGCCAGTATCCAGATGGCACCGTTCGAGACACTGTATGGTAGGAAGTGCAGATCCCCTCTAGCTTGGGATGATGTTGGAGAGAGACAGATGCTCGGTCCGAAAATGATCGCTCAGACAGTCGAAGTGGTCAGGAGAGTCAGAGATCATCTTCGAGTTGCCCAAGATCGTCAGCGCCATTGGGCCGATTCTCATCGGCGTCCTCTCGAGTTTTCGGTCGGCGATCATGTATTCCTGAGGATTTTGCCTAACCGTGGCATCATTCGTTTCGGCGTCCGGGGAAAGCTTAGTCCTAGGTATATAGGACCGTTTGACATTCTGGAGCGAGTAGGAGATGTATCCTATCGTCTCGCTCTTCCGCCGTCGCTAAGCGAGGTGCATGACGTGTTCCATGTATCCCAATTATGACGGTATATCCCGGACCCGAGCCACATCCTGGATCATTCGGAATTGGTTGTTGGTACCAACCTTTCGTATGAGGAGAGGCCCGTGTCTATATTGGACCGGAGAGAGAAGATCCTCAAGAACAAGACTATCAAGTTAGTCCGAGTTGCTTGGGGTCATCACTCTTTGGGGGAGTCAACGTGGGAGCGTGAGGATGATATCCGATCGCGATATCCCGATTTGTTTGACTCGTGAGGTATAATGTCTTTCTTATGCCTCATGCCTTCGATTCCTTGCTTGAATGAGTGATTGTCTGCCTAGTTATAGCTTGCATGTGATTAATGTAGCTTGTCATTGCTCCTCTAGCCTCTTGATTAAATTCCGAGGACGGAATTCTTTTAAGGGGGATAGAGTTGTAATGCCTGTGGTTCGTATCACGTATTCTTGGAATACGTGTACGTATTTTATTCTTGTATTGCATGATTTCTTTGCTTAATTCCTTCTTGGCTTGGCTTGGTTATTTCCTTGGGTTGGTTCGGCTTGGCTCGATTTTCTTTGGTTCAATATGAACCAATGTGAACCCCTACCTACCACCACTATTGTATTTATTAATCCTTTCTCTCTATTCTCTCTCTTCATTACTCATCTTCTTCTTTCCCATTACTTCCTTACCTACCAGAGAGAGAGAGCTCTAGGCAAGTACAACTTGCTTCATGGAGGAACTCTGATTTTATTGCTCCATTCTCTTCTTTACTACATTATAAAACACTTTAGTACTTGGCTTTTCTAATTTCCATGGCTAGATTCTTGTAGATCTAAGTTTGCATTATTTTTGGATTTTCTGGGTTTTGATCTACTAAATCTTATTATTTTCGAGTTTTGATGGTTTCATGTTGCAGAAAATTTCGTTCTACCCCATTTTGACCTATGGAAGTTCGGATTTGGGCTCCGGATGATGGAGTTGTGGAACTTAAGAACTTGGCTCTCATGGTGTTCTTCCTCTCAGAAATTTGGAGAAGATGAACTGTGCTTAGACTTGACTTGACCGCATGACAATTCATGCGGCAAGTAATTCGGCCGCATGAGACTCTCAGCCGCATAGGCTGGATCTCACTTCCTGGCCGCATGGGCTCATTTTCCTGAACCGCATGCGCCCATCTCCTTGAGCCGCATGAACTCTAGCACTTGCGGACCGCATAAGCCCTGATCCTCGAGCCGCATGAGAACC
Organism: Iris pallida; assembly: GCA_029216955.1. Classification (NCBI taxonomy): domain Eukaryota; kingdom Viridiplantae; phylum Streptophyta; class Magnoliopsida; order Asparagales; family Iridaceae; genus Iris; species Iris pallida. The sequence goes on along the minus strand of JANAVB010007798.1, from coordinate 2,127,889 downwards.
CCTAGACCCTGGTCGCATGGACTTCTTAATCCCAGCCGCATATGCATCCCTTATTTCCTGAGCCGCATGGGCTTCTTCTGAACCGTATGCGCCCACGTTCCCCTGAGCCGCATATGCACCCTTCGTTCCCTGCCGCATAAGCAGCCATGTTGACCCAGCTGCATGGGCTTCTAAAAGCCGCATGCGCCTCCTTCTATACCCAGCCGCATGATACTACACTTCCCAGCCGCATGGACCTGAACTCCTTCTTAGCCGCATGGGCTTTTTCCTTATCAGCCGCATGCGCCTGATACCATCCAGCCGCATGGGCTGTTCCCTTTTGAGCCGCATGAGATCCATCCTGGTCGCATATGCTTTAGCCGCGTGGCTGTTCTATAGCCCTGTATATTGATATTTTATTAGATATTTTACGTCCATTTTATATCCTTACGTCTTTTGTCATGAACTTGAAAATCATGGATTTTATTTAATATGTTTAATGAAACCTGAGCATGACACGATAGTGACCCGTAGTGGTGCACTCTTGACAAGAAAACCTGACATGACATGATAGTGGCCCGTCGTGGCGCACTCCTGACAAGAACACTTGACATGATAAACCTGACATGATTATCCTGAATAGCTGTTGCGACGACTACTTGACATGACATGACCTGCATAATTACCTGGACACCGTGGGCGATTGTGCTTGTACAAATAAACCAGTCCTGTCTTGCATCATGTCTAGGGAGGGAGCTCCTGAGTACCACGGTCAGGAGTACCTATTGAAATGGACTAAGGTTAATAACTAGATTAACACATTAGTCATAAAGAGATTTCCCAGCTACAGGCAATCCTGTTACCTGGGCGCGCCTGGGATCTGTAGCCTGCCGTCGAGTAGGGCACATTTCCAGCACACTGTTATGTGTTGCACCTTTCAAGCTACTTAAGGGTACATGCATTTCCTGGACGGTGTACCCACCTGAATTCAACCCTAATCTTTCGACCTGGGTAACCTGGATGGTCTGCAGGGCTTGTGGCTGTGGAATAATCTCACTGCATTTTGCTAGTAACTAGGCCTGTGATAACCCTAGTTAGTTAAAGTATCAAGCCGTAGGTCTTGTTTGGCCGTGAAATGATTGGATGGAGTTTAACCAGTCTAGTCTTGTCCTGATCATGCTCCAGATTGCTATATGACCAGAATGCTCGTATTTATTTTACTGATAAATGGTGAGAATTCTAAGCTCTATTCAGACGAAGGGTTACAACCCCGGTCCTTGTTTGGTTTACGGGTTGTAACCTGGTTATCTGAAGAGTTCCATGGTTATCTCGTCGTATATCATCCTGATGTATTTTCTTTATTTCCAGTTTTTACTTTATTTATATCTGTGCTGATTGCTGGTTTTAGTTCCTAAGTGAAGCTTCCTTTGTGGCACTTGCTCTTTCTGGGATCTGACCCAGCTGGTTTTGTATGGCCAGATTTCGGAGTAGCTCCAGAGGATCTACCGACCTTCCAGCCAGATGGTGACTACTAGACGGAACCCTGGCAACGAGTGGGTTTATTTTTGATCTCCCACTCATTGTAAAAATATTCTTTTGAGGCGTTTAGCCGACGAGCACCTGTTTAGCTCGATTGTATTTACTTACTGCCTGCCTACGGGCTGTAACATGATTGACAGATCCTAGGGTTGATCATGTATGACTAAACTCTTGCTAGTCCTCACATTTTGTAACGACTAGCTTCATGATCAGCTGAATATGTAATATTTGGGACGCCTTATTATTGTATATTTAATGATCATACATCTTGTAACATTTACTTACTTGCTTGTGATTGAGACACTAGGCTTGTTCATAACCATAGGAGACTGTTGGCTTGTAGTAAACCCTCATGTATCTAGACAGCCGTGACCGTATAGCGAGATGGAATTCATTTTAATATACGTAGCTGGCTATGTCTGCCCCCGCTCTCCAGTATTCTGGTTCTGGGGCGTGACATCATGCAAAGGCATCATTGAGGCATCGTTAACATTTACATCTTAAACATGTTATGGCAATTCTCACTTCAAGCATCTCTTAACATGTATGTTATATTTGAGCAGTGTATATAGCAAAGCATCTTTCTAGCATACTGAATTTAACATGATAAGCAGGTTCTCATATTGAAAGGCTACACATAGCATCATTTATTTGGCACCTTAAGCACGCAAGTTAAACCAACACCTATATTGAGTATATCACATTTAAGTGATTTCTTACCGATAGCCAACTCCCTCGTACCTGCATCAAATATATGTTAACAAACACACTTACTCTGCCTGCACAAGACATTCATTAGCATGCATCCTGACTACATGGTCACTGGTGTTTAACCATACGGACGTTGCCATATAGGTCTTCATCGGTAATATGATGACTCCAGAGAAGGTAGCTAGCCCCAAAGGATGCCTCGCAAAACCCGTACCCCCACTAGCACGCCAATGTTTCCTCCTAGGCCGGATCGGTCGCCCTAACGTCCTGGGGTACCGTCCGAGAAAACATATCTCCATCACTTATGCATAAGTTATCCTATGACCATGCGAATGCGTGTCCGACTCAATCGTGAACATAAAATACATGGTGAAATATTGAAGTAAAGACAACAGTGCATCATCATTCATCTCATTCAAGTCATATGACTTATTCATTTCCAACATTACCATCATTTCATTTGGTGATCTCAACGATCCCAAGCCTCATTAATTCTCATTGTTTGTTTCATTGCACATTTCTCATTGCGTTCCTTCTAAGGAGGAACAACAGCATTCATTCATTTCGAAGGGACCTGTAGCATTTTATTCATTTCATAGAAACAATAGCATATTCAATTCTTTTCTCATGTATCATTCACGTAGCATCTCATTATTCAAGTGATTCATTCATTTCATCAACATTAAGCATAAGGGACATTATCGATTCATTCTCAGGCATCATGTTACATTAGCAGTTCGAGTGTTATTCATTCAGCAGTTCAATGTGTTATTCATTCAATGATTTCCAACATATGTATCTCTATCGATTTAGCAACTAAAGCATCGCATCACAATTATTCAATGTTCGAGGTAAAAGATATTAGGGACATATTCATAGCATCACGTTATTCTATTTATTAATCATGCAGGAATAAGGAGGAAAGAGGACAGTTCCACTTGCCTGCATAAAAGGGTCTTCTTATTCCAATCCCACTAAGCGTAGCTCCACCAGCGAGCCACGTTCCAATACCCATTCCGTCTAGCCAGCTCAGAGAGACTGCATCAGTCTCAACTCTTTTGATTTCCAATATAAGTCATGGTCCAACATTCTGATCCCATCCAACAAGCCAACCAAATGTCTCGTGCGGAGCAGGGCATTACACGTCCCCCCCAAAAAGGTCTCCATCGGATAATTTCGAAAAATTGTCATTCCTAATAACATCTTTTTCTTTATAAGTGAGTTAAGAGGTCACATTATATATATAAAACTGTGATAAAAAAATATTACATATATAAAAGATGGTGATAAATTGTTGAGTGTTATCAATATAGAAATATATCATATGAACATATTTTTTAGTGATGTATATACTGCTTTACTTCTTTTTTTTTCTATGTGCTACTAAGGTAAATCTTAAAAATAACAACATATTTAGAAGTTTCCGTAGACTTTAGCATTTTGTTCATAGACATGTTTTTGAAAGTATACTGCTATGATTAGTTGATGTTCTGTTGTTCCCTAAACAAATTATTTCACCGATCTGATATTGCAATGTTGTTGTAACATCATGATAGTTTTTTCTATGTCCATAATAAAATTATATATAATACTTCAAAAAAAATATAAATAAAAACTCAAAATTTGAGGGGGCGCAGCGGCACCCTCTCGGCTCCATGTGGCTACGCCACTGACCACTATAACATTGAAACGTGAATGTTGATTTAATCCAGAATCACCGAGTGATCATGTGTGGAACAAAAACAGAATAAACATTTTCGTTCGTGTACAAGTAATAGATAATATGAGACAGAGAACCATGCACTAACATGTGATAATAACATGATTTACAACAATATATGATAAAGGTAAAACAATATGTAATACTTGTACTTGTCTGTTATTCTGAACGAAGGAGACCGACATCAGCACTATGTGCTATTCAAGTCTTTTCTCGAGTTAACATATATACCCATAATCAACATCCAAGCACAATTATACAACACGATCAAGAATTACTCAGATAGAGTCAAATTAGAACTAGTATTAGGCATGCAAGTTACTATGAAGACCTGTTGACTAAGTTAAATTGGTTTCTCATCTAACAAGTTATCTATGTCTATGTAACTTACTAGACAATCTAAACTAGATCCACTCAATTTTACCTCTGAATATTGGTGATCTATGTCTTAGATATCAAGTTTGTATCACGTAATTCGTGCATCAAGACCAACGACACGTAATCCGGTCTAAGATGGTCAATCACAAACATAACGATCTCGTTTTGAAGATCTGTCTTGTCCAATCTCATAATATGCAGGATTAGGATACATGTCAATGACCAGGTACGTATTAAGTAGACTATAGCCCAAATCGACTACGTATACGCTGTCCCAAACATGGATTCTTACTAGCTACAAGTCTCTATATCATCAATAGTTTATCTCAATCCACATAATAAGTATCAAGAATGAACAATATATTTCATGGTCTGCAGGCCATTAGCATAGATGTTCGAATAGACACAAAAGAAAATATGAGTCTATCAAAACTATGCTATAACAACTGTAAAAGTTATGGTAATAAATATAAACATAGAAGAACAAATAAGGTACCACTAGTGATACCTAAATCCTCCTAAATAGATCACAGCAATTCAAATATACTATGTAGTGAGCTAAGCATATATGTCGAGTAACATATACATGCCGAATGTACAATAAATAAAAATGCAAGATAGACAATAAAATAAATTAAAAGAATAAATACAACTAAGATGATTGGCATGCTATAGAGAAGCGTGGTACTAAACGTGGCTAACAAATAAATCGTATGACTGCAGTCCTGTATGGTGCTAATGGTCCTATAGAGAATAGTCCTGTGTGTAACTCCCACATTATAGTAAGTCTCTATCCTAGCCCTATGTTAGACTCTCAATCGAGAGTGATCAAGGTAGTCATTCGGATTACAAGGGTCAAGTCAAGTCCAAATAATACGGGAACAAGTCAAATGTACAAGAATATAAGGGTCAAGTCAAGTCAAGTCCAAATAATACGGGAACAAGTCGAATGTACAAGAATATAAGAATCTAATCAAGCATGGTATAGCATAGCTAGATCAAATACGTGACAAGAGAAAAAAAAAAGGACAAGTATCATATATGAAAACAAGTAAAAGAGTGTTATGTAACATGTACAAGAACATATGATAGAGCAACAAGAAATTAACATGAATAGAATCAAGCAAAATAAACATGCATAAGTATTAATTGTACAAGTTTGACAATGTATACTTGTCTTATTTTGTCCTTCATGAGGTATTGCTGCTGACAACTCCATATCACATGATCCACGATATCCATAATTTTGGTCTAACCAAATCTCATGATATCACATACACAAACAAAGCAGTACTCAATACATAATAACTCACAATAGACACACACTACATTTTATTGGGCTTAAGCCAACTTTTGAGATTTCTAGGTTGTCTATCGATTTTGAAAAATTCATAAACACTTTCCTAAATTTTTTGAGAAAGTAGAGTTATGTTCTCCCATGTCCCCATGATATACTCAACTTTTTCCAGCACCTAATTCTCACAAAATATGGATCATTATATTTTCATATGAATTAATTTGTTCAAAGAGGACATCAGGTGAAGAAAGAAAGATTTCTCCTAAATTTCTAACCCATTAATTCTAAACTTCTTTTTATTCAGATTCTAATAAAATGTTCATTAGATTGATAATAAAATTTCATGATACATAGCCAATTGGGAGTTATAATTTACAAAGTCGAATAAATTTTGAATAGATCAAAACATGAAAGAAAACATGAAAGGCTATATTGCGGGAACCATAAGTAATTCTAAAAAATATTTTAAATATATAATTTCAGATTCCAGTAGCCCTATATGTTAGGTTTACTACAATATTTGTTTCATCGAAAAATAATGAACGATCAAGGAATTATTATAAAATTACTAGGGACAGAGAATGCAAAAGTACATATTTTTGTACGTTTATTTCATGGCCAAGCGAAGTTCACTTCAGGATTGGTGACATGTTTTGGAAATCTAAGATGGAGAAAAATCTCTAAATTTTCATAATTAAATTTCTTCATTTGTTTTCTCAAAATTTCTTCGAAATACGAATTTTCTAATAAGGCTGTTGCTGAAATCATTTTCTCAAAAAGAACAACCAACCCTAAAACTAAATGTCTTTATATACAGACATTTGAAGGTAAATTCGGGTCAAACTTGGGTTTGACCCGCGGGCCCCCCATGTGGATGCGAATTTGGGTGACATTTTTGGTTTTGTTGTATTTTCTTTTTCTTTTTCTTCTTTAATTAAAAAGTCTATTTAATAACTAATTTTTAGCTTAATTAAATATAAATATATATTAAATAAATCCTAGAAAATAGGAAAAAATGATGTTATATCCTACTATAAAATTTTGGGGTTTAAATTTGTACCAATTATTTTTCTAAAAATTCTAAAGTCTATAATTAAATATTAATAAATAGTTTTTGGCCTTTAAATATTCTAATAAATTTAAAAAAAATTACAAATTACCAAACCACTTCCAATGCAATTCTAACTTATTTTTATTCTAACCTCTCATTAATTCATGCTACCCATTGTTGCACTCTCAATGTTCTAATTTACTGATTTAAGATTTTGTTTTTGGTAGAGGTTTATTAACCACTATATTTTCTTAATTGCTTTAATTTGATAGGAATTTTTTTTAGGATTTTAAATTCTACCCAACTTACAAGAATTTTATCCTCGAACGTTAAAATCATCTAAGTGGGACAAACTGTAATACGAGTTACCTATAGCTACTACTGCCAATTTATTATACTCAAGTACTCTATGTCAAAAATTCCTACAATAATTTCTTATGGTATCAAATCCACTAACTGCTTAGCTCATTCTCATTTATCATCATCTAAATTGTAAAATAGTTCCTTATGGTATCAAATTATGTTGATGATATGGTTATCACACAAAATAATGTTGCAGAAGTGGTGAGGTTGGATTTTTTTTTTTTCCTTCTTTTTTTGGGTTCGAGTTTGAGATCGAAGACCGTAGTTTAATTTCAAGATTCAGTGCCGAGCTAGGAGGAGAGCTTTAGCTCAAGAATTTGGATCCAAAGGCTCATGGAAGAACTATAGATAAAGTTTGAACTTACTGATTGCCTTTGATAACCGAGCAGCTATACGTATTGCTAGTGATTTGGTTCAGACTGATCGGATCAAGCACATAGAGATTGGTCGTCATTTCATTTGGAAGAAGCTTGATTCTAAGGACGTATGTCTTGTCTCTATTCTGTCGGCTCAACAGCTTGCAGATGTGTTCACAAAAGGAATTGTCGAGCCTACATTTCAAAGTCTCTTAGACAAGCTCGGTATAGTCAATATCTACTCCACACTTCGCCTGAGGGAGTGTTGAAGGTGCAACAACAACAGTTGAATACTCACCATAGGATATCCAATAAGGCGAGGAAAATTTTCAAGAACTTAAGAATTGGAGTTCCGGCGGATCTGGACAGCTGGATATCCGGTTAGGAGCCCGGAACGACAAAATCAGAAATCCAGCACATTCTGATTCTAGTTAGCTTCTATATAAACATGACTTGTATTTTTTTGGTTTATTATCAATCAACGAGAACTTTCTCCTCTTCTTCCTCTTCTAAACCCTAACATCCTAATTCCTACAGCTACATTGACAAACTTTTCTTCCTCAAGTGTATTGCATTTCCCTATTGTTGGAAATATTCTAAGTCTGATGAATAATTAGTACAGTCCTGTCAGTTTTTGAGTCACTCATTTACACATTCAAGTACTCAATTCGAGAGAGGTACTACCTTGATTCCTCCATCCAGTTTCTGCGGTTTGAAGTGCTGCTACCGGAGGAGCCCGTTGTATCTTGGGAGACTAAATCGTCGTTCAAGCGTTAGCACCTGTGCGGGACGAACATTGTCTTAAAGACATTGAACCTAGTTCTAGCCTCCGTCTCGATCATATTTTATAATTTTCGGTTTCTAGAATACAAATTGAATAACGCATATATCACAACAAAAAGAGAAGTATCAGTAAAAAAGAATATCACCTGAGAATCCCAACCTCCAATCCACTCATAAAAACTCTCAAGCGAGGGGAATAGAAAACCACTGGGCTAACCAATATACTTGGAAAAATGGCTTATATGAAACATCTGTCCGTCAGAATTCTATCCCTAAGCTGCTGTCTTCTTGTGCTGCCCCTATTGCTCTTTTGCAGCTCCACGGTATCGTATGCCGCCCCCGGCAGCTGTGTTTACCTCTGTTGGTGTATGTAATTATGTAGGATGCTGCCGTCTTTAAACGTAGAAGAGAACAGATCCTGGGCCTCCTTAGGATCACTAACTACCAGTAAAGACTGAACAAATATTTAGTGGTGATGGCTCGGCATACCTTACTTTTGTGGACAATATCTTTATAGTAGTTGCTCGAAATCGATTCGTACTTCGTCATGTAGGCAGGCAGGGCCGGCCCAGGATGTTGGGTTGTCCTATCCGGAGGTAATTTTGGTTGTATCTTGACCATTGTTGATATAATATAGATTTAAGTTGGATTTGGACTGGACCGGTCTTAAGAAAAACAATTAGCGTCACGGTTGCCCTAAGAGGGGTTGTCCAAGTCCGAAGTCATGTCTGGCTTATTCCTGGGCCGGCTCTGCATGCAGGGGCTTTCGATTTAGGCCAACAGAAATGTATATAGTAACATAATCTAACATCTCTGCTGTCTTCTCTGCCACCTTACATAGCCTTGTACAAACCATGTTTGATCAATATATATTGCCAGCTACACATTATTTTCTGCTGTGGTGCGTGTTTGGAGCTACTGTCTTCTAGCAAGTGTAGAATTCGGCTGCCTGCTTAGGATCTCCGACAATTGAACATTTAGTTGATCATGCAGCATCTCGATTGCTGTAGTGGGCACACTATTCTCCCTCGGGAAAAAGGTATTTTGCCCGCAGCCCGCCCGCCTGCGTGGCCGAACCCGATTGGCCCCCTCTATATGCATGAGTCCCGTGCCGGTTGACATGCCAATGGAATGGTGCCACGTGGCGGGCAAGCTAGCAGCCTTCTTCTCCCTCCACTTTGACAAAGAGTTCCAACAAAATGAATTGGCTTCAGCCATGGAAAAACTTGGATCATTTCCATGTTACCCATCTATGGCGTTCCGCATCCTTCTCCCTTCCCTCTTGGCAATCCTCCTCTCTCAACTAGCCTTTGCCCACAACTCCACCGTCCTCTTCAATTCCGCCCACTCCCTCTCATGGACAAATGCTGATTCCTCTACGTCCATCCGAACCTACATGTTTCCCAACAATGTGGTAATCCGCGTGATACTTCACACTAGAGGGAACCCGGAAGCGTATGGAACTTCTCTCATTTTCGGCCTCGGCTTCTACTGCAATAGGAGGCTAACTGCAATATGCAACTTGTCCGTCCTCCTCCTCGAGTGCTCAACCGATGGAGTCGTCCTCACGGAGCGATATCCTCAAGTGGTGTGGACAGCAAACAACAACAATAATGTCGAGGAGAATGCAGTCCTCCATGCGGATCGAGGCCGTGGCTTGGTCCTGACCGATACCATGGGCTTTGATGTCTTCTCCACCAAATTATCTGGCAACCCTGCCGCAGGCATGACTCTAAAGGGGGATGGAGAACTTGTGCTCTTCAACGCCACCAATTCAACAATTTGGCGCTCCTCAGATTTCCCGACCAGTACCCTCCTAGTTGGCCAAGGACTCGGAGAAGGATCTAAGCTCACAAGAAGAAGCAGCAATATTGTGTTCTCTCTCTCCATAACATGGACGTCGTTGACTGCATTTGTCGACAATGAGAAACCTGTGGCTTATCTCAGCCTGAAGCCCGACGGCGCAATCTCCAACTCTTCAACTTTGATTCAAGTGATCTTTACTCCTACAAACATTACATTCACCTATAAGCTAGGGTATCGGACCTACGATCTATATAAGCCTACCGGCCGCATGCTTTCACAAATCCAGCTACTGAGGCTCGGCGAGGATGGAGGACTCAGAATCTATGTCTGGAAGGCTCATTCCGGATGGACAGGGACTAATCTGTACGATCGATGCCAAATACCAATGGCCTGCGGGAAATATGGAGTTTGCACGCGAGGAGGATATTGCGTCTGCCCGAAATCCGACGATGGGGTCGACTACTTAACTCCGGTAGTTCCTACTCGACCAAGTCTTGGGTGTGATTTTAACCTCACATCATACAAGAAGAGGGTGGTTAATGATCTCGTGTTTTTTGGCAACCTTTCATATTCCAGTTATTCTGATCAGACAACAGCAGTTGCTGGTACAAATGACTTGGAAGCTTGCAAAAATGCATGCCTAAACCGTCCTTCTTGCAGGGCTGTTTTCTTTACATACGAGGACAACACCACTGATGGTTATTGCTATCTGCCTTCAGAAGTTTTAACAATTAGAGCAGTAAGAATTGAAGGGGATCTGAAAAACTCGGTGGCTTATCTTAAGGTGGAACCGGATCCACTCAATCCTTTCTTACCTCCTCCTAAGGCCACTCAACAGACTCGAGAGGGCTCTTCAAGTTCATTTTCGCCTTCGAAAATCGTCAAGGGATCGGCCATTGTCGGCTCAGTTGGTGTATGTATGCTGATCGCGTTCTCGATCTTCTGTCGAATTAGACTGAAACAGCGTCGGGCAAGGGAAAATTACGGGCAAGTGCTGGGAGGGCCGATGAGATTCAACTACAAGGAGCTGTGCTTGGCGACCGGAAGATTCTGTACGAAGCTCGGAAGTGGAGGGTTCGGTTCTGTGTTCAAAGGAGAACTGAAGGACGGGACTGCAATTGCAGTAAAAAGACTGAACAGCATTGAGCAAGGCATGGGCGAGTTCTTGGCGGAGATGAAGACCGTGGGCAGCCTCCATCACTACAATCTAGTGAAGCTGATCGGATTCTGCGCCGATGAGTCAAACAGGCTTCTGGTGTATGAGTACATGAGTAATGGTTCTTTGGACAAATGGATATTCTGCGATGGCCGCAGGCCATTGCTGAACTGGGAGACGAGGAGACGGATCATACTTGACGTAGCGAGAGGATTAACATATCTGCACGAAGGCTGCAGCCAGAGGATTGCTCATCTGGACATGAAACCACATAACATACTTCTAGACGAGAATTTCAATGCCAAGATCTCTGATTTCGGGTTAGCAAGGTTCATCGACCGAAATCACAGCCAGGTGATTACAGGCATGAGGGGAACCTTCGGATATCTGGCACCTGAATGGCAGCACTCAAGAATCAGTGTGAAGGCTGATATTTATAGCTTCGGGATAGTCATACTGGAAGCAGTGAGCGGGAGGCTGAACTTGGACTACTCGCAGAAGGATTCGGATGTGCACTTGCTTGGGGTTTTGCAGAGGAAGGCGAGTGAGGATCGGCTGATCGACATTGTTGACAAGAAGATTGCAGACTTGGACTCCCATATGCAGGACATAATGCAGATGATGAGGATAGGAGTTTGGTGCCTGAATGAAGATCAATCGAAAAGGCCTTCCATGTCGATAGTTGTCAAGATCCTAGAGGGGACGGGGGAAATGGAGCATCAGATCGAGTTCAAGTTTCCAAATGCAACAATGGACATCTCTTCTAGTCCATCTTCAGAATGTTCTTTAAAATCAGCATCTTCTGAATGTTTGTAGTCGAACTCACTACTCAGTATCTGGCTTGTACATAAATGAACTCGGTTGCTGCCACTAAAGTGTCAAGAATCGATCCTCCTTGATAATAAGGAGAGTTAGATGTCAGTATCTCTGAGAAGTAGAGATTTCGTGGATCGACAGGTTAGTTGTACATCAGCTAGCTAGTTAGCCCTGTAGGTTTAAGTGCTGTAACTGAATACTGGATATTGGAATTCAAGTCTAATGCATATTTGTTTGTATAATGGACAAGAAGCCTAATTTGTGTGTCCTCACTACAACAAAAATACCTTTTAATGACGGCTAAAAAGCGTCATTAATTACGAACCATGATACTTTTTTTTTTTCCAATCCAAGCGTTATGAAAACGGGTGTTATAAATGTTTTTAAAAGCGTTATAAATAATTCTTCCAAAACCGTCATTAATAGGTTGAATTTCTGCTACGATTTATTTTCAAAGCGTTATGAATAGATGATATGTATATGGTCATTGCATCACATTTATAACGCTCTATACTGCATGTTATATATTACATTCCAAACACTGCTCAATTCAATTAGAAAACAACCACTTTGAACCATATTCATAACAAAATATTGAAATGTAATATAAAGTACCATTCTACATTTCAGTGTCTCAAAATAGGGTACATCAACATCTCACAGATATAGAGTACTTAAGCTAGCTACATTTCATTGTCTCAAAATAGAGTACTTTAGCTACCATTCTACATTTCTCCATCTCCATTTCATTGGTGACTTGAATGTATACAAGAGTAACTGTTGACAACCACCTGAATGAAGTGGTCTAAGCATGCGGTGAAGCTTTAACCTGTAAATCCTGCAAATTGCAAGAGAGTTTATAAATATATCAAGTTCAGAAGTATAAAAAGATAACTCCAAAGCTACAGTGGAATCCTTGAACATAACATAATGATAAATAAATAATACTGCTGAATCCAAATTACTGAACGAGCAGATGTATGGTATACCATCCTTGAACAAGCAACAGTAAGAGAAACATGCTTGACATCATCTTGATTCTCCAAGGCAATTAATAATAGAACCATCTTGATTCTCCAATAATAGCAGCAAGAGAAATTTCCTGTTTACAAACAAGTCTCCAAATTTTCGCATAACAAACCAGTCTAAGTCTATCCACATGATCAGGCATATTAATGTAATAATAATAATAATAATTAAATCTTAATATATGAAAAATTGGGCTCAGATATTTGTGTACATGGTTCATATTTCATCGTACCAATGCTGCAAAAGTTACTGAACTAAAACCATACACTGACAAAAATACTCAAAAGTTTGCAAAAACTGATACTGCATACAAAAGGCAGCATACGAAGAGTTAGCAACAATTTTCCCACAAAGCCAAGTGATACTCAAATCCAAGTGTTACTAAAGCCCAAACAAAAGTATACTCAAAGCCAGTGATACTCAAAGAGAAGTTAATACTCAAAGAACCTGGGTACTCAAAAGTAGAAGTTAATACTCAAAAGTATACTCAAAGCCAAGTATCCATCATGAAGTGATACTCAAAGATACTCAAAAAATGATACTCATCTACTGATATCAAATCCTTTTGCCTAATCAAAATTAGGCAACCATTCATCATCATAGCCCATTGAAAAACAAAATTCAAGAACATGAAACTAGGGTGATACTCAAAGAGAAGGAATACTCAAACTGTGTTTGAATGGATATTCAAATTGTGCTTGAAGGGTTACTCAAAACGCTCAAAAGAGCAAAGCATGATCCTGACAAATATAACCCCAAGCCACACTCAAAAGAGCAGAGCATGAAACTCAAAGCCACTGATACAAAATAAACCATTTAGCCATTCAATAGATATTTCCAATCCCAATTTTACCAAATCCAGTGATACTCAAAACATGTGATACTCAAAGAAAAGTTAAAAGTCGAAGCCATAAAAAAATACAACTGAAACTAAATCCCAAACAAAGGTATACTCAAAGCCAACATCAATGTCAAAAACCTACACATGATGCTCAATAAATTGCACAAGATGAAATATTCATGAATAAGTCATCATTGCCAGGTTTGCAGCAACAAAGCCAACATCAATGTAAAAAACCTGCACATGATGCCCAAAAACTGATATAGAGGCAGCATCGAATGTCAAAAAATTCAACATAAACATCAATGGACAATGAAATGTAACCTTTACCTTAATTATGTGCATTTGCAGCCATCCTTAATTATGTAACCTTTACCTTAATTCATTAATACATAGCACTCTAATCAACAATTGTTGATGCCTTTTTCTTATATGGTTGATAATTAGGCAAGACCAAGCCCTGGCCATATCAAAGCTGTCCAGGTTTGAGTTAGGCTTGAATAAGCTCTCCCAGTCCTGCATACCAAGCTCGAGCCTATGCTTTAAGAGCCAACTTAAAGTTGGACAGGGTCACAAAGTGGGGCCTCACTAGTTAAGTCATGGAGCCAGAATACAACTGTAAACTATTAGTTACTGATATGTTTCTAAAATATTTCCCTCAAACCTAATGTAATTTATACAACCTCGCCAAAGTAATTGTTTACCTAAAGCCCCTTTCAAAATTTTAAAATGTTTCAAAAGACCTAGCATATTCTAAATAGACTAATATTGGTTGGAAATATTTTGTTCTTTTCTTGCTTAGGAATTGTGGAACTTATGTTCATGTTTTAACCTTCTGTCAAGGATGGAAATAGTTCAACATAAAATCAATGACATACCATTCCCAGTTAATTTCTAGTGCAAGTATTTAAAATTATGATTAATTTATAAATATTTTTTTTAAAGTTAATAATTTATTAATAGTTATTTTCTCTCCGATACCAAAAAAATGATATTCCGATTAGAAAATGCCGATACTGTTGATCCCGAAACTCATAGGAAGGATCCTATATCGATACTACAAACCTTGATTCTGACCAACACAAAAGATTGACGAACCTTTACATCATTGTTCGATACAATTTATGAATAAGAAGTTTAATTTGGTTTGTATATCTCACCTTGTACCATGTTAGAGGTTGCTTATGAGACACAACCCCCACTCCATTGAGGAACTTCTAATCAGAGTGTGAAGACCCAAAGCCTCTCCTTGCAGACCGACCACAACATAAACATCAAATATTTGAGCTCGTAAAAAAGAGAGCAGAAAGTGAATGAATTAATCAAATAGATGAGTTATTACCTAGTAAATTTGTGTCTGCCAGGAAAGATCTCTCTTTCCCTCGTTGAGGCCACTTAATGTCACAGGACCAAGCACCCCTGTATTCCATTTCTCAAAATGGTGCCCAATATTTTAAAACATACAATAGAAACTTCATTACCCGAATAATTCTTATAGAAATAACATATTGGAATTTACTCACGAGCATGCCGACAGCTACACTTCATATGAAAATCTTGTTGTTGCCTGCCTGTAGCCTCATGTTTCCATAATACGTAAGTTTTCGACTACCCACACCACCATACGACATTTCTACAAGAAGGAGAAGGCAAGAAAGAGTTACCATTTCTAGTATGACTTGGATTGGGAAACATCAAAACAATAAAGTAATATGGAGGATACAATCCATTATCATCTCCTGCCAGGAACTGAACTGTACAAGGTTCTTAACGCACAGAAACAAGCATCCTTTAGTCACAAAACAGAGATCCTTAAAACCATGATTTCCCTGTTGTCACGCCCCGATTCCGTCGAATCGATAGTCGTCCCCCGGGCGTGATGCCGTGCGAACCTAATTTACGATCGCATAAGGCATATTCATAAGGTAATCCGAGACACGAGATCTAAGAGAGTACGCAGACAAATTGATTCACACAATAAGTAAAGGAAACCTGATCTTTATTGATAAGGAACATCTTTTACAGACTCCGATACAAGACTCATTGTCGCACGGGCTACAACATGACTCGATTACAAAAGAGTGCCGATGAGATAGCCATTCCATACATTGCACACATCCCTCAATATATAACAAAGTACTCCAGTGACCTGGATGGGAGGGACGCTGAGTCATCTTCCTTGGACTGTCGAGAGCCTTCAAAAGGGGAGTCACAGAGAAAGTCTTCGACGCACGACCGAAGCTTCAAAAGTCACGAACGTCGCCGAGCTAGTTGGCGCATCCTTCCTGGTTCGCGGGACCTGCAAAGAGCGAGGATCAGCATAAAATACATGTACTGGCGAATGGCTAATTAAATTCAAGCTCTGCATTTGATTCAAGAAGTTTCGTAAACATTTTAGCTAGCAGTTTCAATGATCTTTCTAACCATCCTGCTCGATTTGCATGTTAACATGATTTGAGGCAAGCATTCTAACTGTATAACATTAAGCCACTATCATATTTATCTCGTGTCCCGTCCACATGTTAAGTAGTGAAAACGGGTGTGAAGGCCACTGGCAATGTCAAGCCATCGCGGACTATAGCATTGGTTAGACGACGTCCCTTTTGCGTCGGGTAGCGAGCCATGTGCGAAAGTGCCCGCATAAGTCACGCCGATGAAGGGTTGGCGCTTGCTATTCTCGTTCCTCCCGGGCCGAATCGGTCCCTTGGCCTAGGCAACCTTTCGAGGAAACTACACCTTGTCGACAAGTTGTCCAATGACCATTTTGCTTACTTTGCCGTATCGTTGCGATAAACGTTAATCAATCCATTCCTTGCTTTGCATAGGCTAAGTGGATTTGTATAAGGAACATGTTTTCTATTTCCAATACCAGCAGTTGATAATAAGTGTTTCGTGAAGAATCGTGCTACGATTTCTTTGATTCTACACTATTATGACAATCATTCATTTTACTTCACATATTGAGTTTTGAAGTAGAGGAACGAGGCGAAGGAGGTCAGCCACTCGCCTTAGGCTTGCTTTAAGCGAGCGACCGGTTGGCTGCGCTGACGTTGCCTACGCGATCACCTGCAATTGCATAAGCAACTGATTAGAACACTGTATAATTCAAAGATATTCGATATGAATGCGAAGGTCGAAAATGCATCACAAAATCCATCGAAAATATTCACGAAAAAAGCATTCACGAAAACCAAAGCCAATCAAGTGCAGCATGAAAATCAGAGCAACGGAAGGTCTCTTCCGGCTCAGCCGCAGAGCCAATCCTCGAGGCGCAACCCGCTGAATATGGGACTTGGTTCCGAAGAAACCATTCCATAACGTGGAATGGATCTTAATTCAACCGTTCTCGTTCGATCGACTCGACCGATTCTGACCTATCGGTCCCGACCGAATCGATAGCGACCGTGTTCCTTTCTCGCGCACCCCGTGGACGGAAACGGGGCACGATGTAGGGACGGGGCACTACACCATAACCAACTAATAAAAGTTTCGCCGTCAAAAATTTAAAGATAGAACCTACCTCTACAAGAATAACGAAGAAAATTTCTCCTTCATTTCCGATTCAAGCTTCAACGTCGACTCTTCGACCGAATGGTTCCTCCAGAGGACGCGGACGAGAGGGATCGCTTGATTGCGCAGCAGCTTATCCTTGCGTTCTAAGATTTGAACTGGCTCTTCGACGTAAGATAAATCGGACTTTAGCTCCAGCTGTCCAAAATCTACCACGTGGCTCGGGTCGTGCACATACTTCTATAGTTGAGAGACATGGAAGACATTGTGTACACCTTCAAGCGCCTACGGTAAGGCAATTTTATAGGCCACTGGGGCGACCCGTTCAAGTATTTCGAACGGCCCAACGAATCTCGGACTCAATTTTCCCTTCGTGCCGAACCGAGTAACTTCCCGCATGGGCGACACTTTGAGAAATACGTGATCGCCTACTTGAAACTTGAGGGGGCGACGATGAACATCCGCATAGCTTTTCTGATGACTCTGCGCGGTCTTTAATCTTTTCCGAATGAGCCAAATTTTTTATACGGTCTGTTCTACCAGTTTCGGACCGAGAATCTGCCGCTCTCCGACTTCGTCCCAGCAAATGGGTGATCGGCACTTGTGCCCGTACAAGGCTTCATACGGTGCCATTTGAATGCTGGATTGATAGCTATTATTGTATGCAAATTCGATGAGAGGTAGATGATTGTCCCAACTTGACTTGAAGTCAATTTTGCAGAGTCGTAGCATGTCTTCGAGAATCTGATTGACGCGCTCCGTTTGGCTGTCGGTCTGAGGATGGTAAGCTGAGCTAAACTGCAACTTGGTACCCAGCGCCGACTGAAGGCTACTCCAGAATCGCGACATGAATCGTGAATCCCGATCAGAGACGATGGATGCTGGAACTTCGTACAGCCGTACTATCTCATCAAGATATAACTGTGCCAGGTGATCAACGCTCCAAGTAACTTTGATGGCAATAAAATACGCTGACTTGGTTAATCGATCGACGATGACCCAGATGGCATCATTTCCCCGCGGCGTCTTCGACAGACCAATAATAAAATCTATGCACACGTGCTGCCACTTCCATTATGGAATCGCCAGATTCTATATCTTCCTGCCCGGTCTCTGGTGCTCAACTGTCACCTGCTGACAGGCCATGCATTGCGACACGAAGAGTGCCACATCTCTTTTCATCCTGTGCCACCAGAAGTTTGTGCGGAGGTCCTTGTACATCTTCGTGCTACCGGGATGCAAAGTGTATTTCGCATAGTGCACCTCCGACAGTATCTCATTTCTGAGTTCTGAATCGTCCGGAATTGTAACGCCCCAATCCCAAAATACGTAGAACTAGAACGTAATCATGCCAGCTGTATACATACGAAGTATATGGACCATCGTATGTATACATAAGCTGTAAAATACAGTAACCAAGGCATTAAATCTCATCCACAAAGATAAATAATGATATAAAAGCAACTTTGAAATTTTTATGTATACAATCGTTGGGCGGAGACAAATCCACTACCAACAAGTAAGGAAAAGTACATAGAAAATAAAATGATTTGGCGGACAAACCGAAGACGATCGAAGTACAATCATCCTCGAGAAAATAGTGACGATCATGGCCACGGCTAGAACACCTGCGAAACACAAGAACACACACACCAGGCGAGATAACCAGGTCCTCAGAGGGACGTAACAAGATACATCAACATGCCATATAATACTGAATATAAAATATGCCACAATCAAAGAAAGTGACAAGACACAAATAAGGTAATCTAACCATACTAAAGTGAACGTGCAGTTAAGATCAAAACCTTAGTCGCATGAGCCCTGGCTGTAATGGGATCTAGTATAGTCCTCACTTGGGCACCAGTGACCGAGAGCATGACGTTCAAAAATGACAGTGGCCAACCTGAGAGGCTCATACCTGTATCTCCAGCGGATCTTCCGGGTTATAGGGAAGTGCAATAGAAGCCCATACGAAAAAGAAATGTTCTCCCCACCCTAATGTACCTATCATGTCGTATCTACGACCATGTAACACTACTAACCGTCAAGTCTTCTAACACACAACTATTGACAGTTAGACCTAACGCACGTCCTGCACGCATCAGTGATCAGCCAACACGCAAGTCCGTAGACTATATGCTACTCATAACTCACACATCTCGTGGCACAACAGTGTCAAAGTTTATGCAATGCACTAGTGCTAGTGGTAGTCACTTAACTCTAAGTCCATATGCAATCAAAGGGTAAATAACAAGGTACAACTAATATCACTGAGCAGACAGTAATCATGAACTAGAAATAAATGAACAGTGATATGTAATAAATAAAATGCAACTAATTTATAAACAGTAAATTGTGGCAAGGTATCTTGCCTGGTGTGTCGCTTGGTGTGGTGAGATAACCCGATAAGTCATGTCTGTCCAGTAGCCATGTTCGATGCGTAAGGTCCGAAATTCAGAAGAAGGTAGAAAGGCATGATTTAGTCACGATTTGTGATGATAATGAAAGAGAGTTGGTAGTGCAGTATACTAGATTTTTTTTAATCATAATATGTTTTTAGGAAAATACTAAAATCAAAAATTGTTTTTACGCAAAATACTCTAAATTGGAAAATAATATTTTAGGTAGAATACTAAAACATGTTTTTAGATAAATAAATAAATTATTTAGGCAAAAATAATATCTTTGTCAAAAATATATTATTTTTAGATACCGCACATAAGCTAGAAGAATCTTTTTTTTTAAAGTTAAAACTAACTTTGAAATTTATGCATTTCTCATACCTATTTTTTTTTACCAATAGTATTTATATAACAAATAATAAAACATGAATACTAATAATAATAATAATAATAATAATAATCATAGTAATTCTAATAATTCACAATAATAATAATAATAATAAGTAATAATAATAATGATAATAATAATAATAATAATAATGGTGATAAATCATAATAATAAGTATTAATATATTAATATTAATAAAAACTTTTACTAAAAATAAACCCCATTCCTCGTTTTTCTACTGATGACAGAGAGAGAGAGAGAGAGAGAGGAACTGAGAAAGGGGGCGGGGGTTCTTACCAGCGGATGGCCGCCGGCCGGAGGCGCAGCTTCCTGCGGAGGGGCGTCGCCGAGGGCAGCTCGGGGCGGAGCGGCCAGCGGAGGGCAGACGGGGGTCTCGGCGATCGGTGGTCGAGACAGGGGCGGCGGTGGATCTGGTGGATCCGAGCGAGGAGATCGACGTCGGGGGCGGCCGGGATGCCGGAGGCGCGGGGGCCACGCAGCGAGCACGGATCGGGGCTTGCGCCGGAGTGATGGAGCGCGGGAGGCGAAAGGGGGCGACGGCCTGGAGAGGAGCACCGGAGGGGTTTCAAGGCGGTGCGGCCCTCTACTCCGACGTGAAGTGCTGGCGTCGGCGGGAGGTGACCTGCGCACGGCGCGGGGTTCACTCGCCGACGGTGAAGAGTACTGCGGCGGTCGTGAAGCTGGAGACGGCGTCGAGTTCTGGTGCTCGGCTCGGATCAGATGGCCGGGCGGCGGTCAGGTGAGGGTGTCTTCCCACTTCTACTCCTTTTGGGTGATGGTGGTGGAGTGTCGTGGGTTTCTTGATGGGGGTCGCCGGTTGATGTGGTCGCCAGTGACGAGGGGTTCCGTGGTGGTGTGGTTGGGTTATTGGCCGAGGTGGAGTTTGATGGCTGTGGTTAGCGATGGCGGTGTATTGGGGGTGGCCGGAGTGGCCTGGGTGGTGATCGGAATGCTGACGAGGCAGCTAGGAAATTATGGGTTAGGGCTGGGTTTGAGATTAGTGTCCATGTGTCGGACACAGGAGCGGGGTAAAACCGTATCCTGCACGACACGGGTTGGAGGTTGAGTCGTGTCCGGTGTGTCGGGCACAGAGAGAACTTTGTACATGTAGAAAAACATATTGTGGATGGAATTGGCGACACAGACACGATACACATCTGTTTGTGGAAAATTTCTGGAGGAGTACCTCTCCTTTTATAGGAGGTGGGAATTTCCAGTTGGATAGGGATTGGAAGAATTTAAATTCTCCCTAGATAATATCATAGTATATTCAAATTCGAATTAAACTAAATCAATCCAAATCAAATCTAATCTAAATAATTTCTATACTTAATTTAAAATATTTTAAATAAAGTCAACAAAATCTTTTTCAATATAAATTGCCATATTTAATCAAATATTAATTAAAACAAACATTTAAATATCTTTTTCGTAAATATTAAAATATTATATTAAATAAATTTCGAAAATCAAGATAATTACTTAAATATTAATTCATCAACTAGCTTTTATGAATAACAAAATATATTAATAAGCAAATATCACATTTCGCAAATCTTTTGGAAATATTTTATATAAACCGCAATTTTTTTTTCAAATCACCACTCATTTTTAAACGATGAACAAATAACTCTTTTTAGAAATTAAAAATATTTATCATATATTATTTGAACATGAACCTTTCCTAGAAAATAAAATTTATAATAAAATATTTTTCTAACATATGTACCTCGACCCATATTCGCACTCGTCGAGAAATTACGAAACGCAATTATCGCATGCTACGCAAATACAAAAATGCGAATTCATATGCGACGTGTAGATACGAAGTACAAAAATAAATACAAACATGTATTTTAAATAAAAAAATTGTAGTAAAAAATTAGGGGGCTTACATCCTACCCAACTTAAAAGAATTTCGTCCTCGAAATTTAAGAAAAATTAGGGTAGGTAGGGCGAAGGAGATAGAAGCAGTATAATCGATAAGAATTTGATTCATATTGAACAAAAAGGCAATCAATTGTTTGACGAGAATGAAACGACATTTCAATGGCAATATGTCATTTGATCGACTAAATTTTTTTTGATGGTTTTTGATTTCGATCATGACAATCAATCAATGACTAAGCTCGATCAACCTTAACATTAACCTAAAAAGCAACCTCATACGTAGGTAATAAACTCCTTAATCCTTGATATCGTCAATATATATGAAATCTCTCTTATCATAAATCGTTCTTTCCAAAAAAAAATTCCGTTCCACGTCAAAACCAATATGATTCTCAATGTACTCTAATTTTCTCTATTTCGTAATAGAATAGCCTCAAATTTTAAATTCCATAATCTCCATTATACTAGCTCACTTTATACATATCTTTCCAAGCCATAATTTCCTCTAAAATTAAAATTCCAAAACTTTCAACCAATTTGGCCCAAGTAAAAGTTAAAGTCTAGTTTCTACAAATTTGTATTTATTGGTCAATGTATACTGCATCCATAGGTACCAAAATAAAAGTCCATCTTCAATGTTCGATAAATCTCGAAAACTAATGGTATACCTTCATAACTCAATCTTCTATCATCATAATTGAAAATTTCCTCAAATATTTATTAGTCTCTCTCAAAATTTCTTCTTCAACAATCTCAGTTTCTTATCAAAATATAAAGGTTTCCTTCTTCAACAATTGGTCATCTTTGGAAGCTAATATCATCATAACACTATATTTTATCGGAGGCAAGTCCACATTATCTCTGTCAAGAATTTGCATTCATCAATTTAACCTAAATTTAGTCCTTACCATCAAAACTTTAGAAATTCTTTACTCAATATTTTGTTATCTCGAAACAAATTTGAAATTCGCGAAGTCTATTTATCTTTGAATGTTTCCTCAAAACATAATATCTCATTTCTTACTTCATTGATTCAGATTTATTGCACATTTCTATTTATGTCCCACCTATAGCTCATAATTAATCTCGTAATTATCTTAACCAACTATATTATTTATCCATGCCGTAGGGTTCTCCAATCTAGCTTCTACTAACTCAAGATTGTCATGATCAAATTTTATTTTGCATAATGGAATCATACGAGGAACAAGGTTGCATAAACAATGGAGAAATCATAGTGAAATATAAGTAAAGCAACTTAATTGGAAGGGAGAAAAGTAAGTGTTGCTAATATTGCATGAAGAGTAAAATGTGTTATTGTCTAAGTGAATCAATACAAAAAAATAAAATGACAAGGGTTAAGCAGTCAAGATAAAACACAAGGGTAAGCATTTAACGGATTTAGTAGATCACAATCAGTATCGGGTCGAAAGACTTGAGTCAAGATTTGACCTCCAAATATATAGTCAAAAGCATATCGGCACCATGGTATAGGTTATAGTTAAGTCTTTATGACCCGAAAGTCGTACCATAAAAATAGGGTACAAGGGGACGTGTTTTAGTGGGACATATACCTACATGAAGGTGAGCTCGTCTAGGTCTTGTATGTGAAATTGGTTGGAAGGAGAAGTCTAGTGTTGTGCTTCAAATATCGAAGTCACGAGTAGGGACACCAAAGGATCTAAAATAGAAAGTGGAATTTCGTAAGGTACTAATTAATACACAAAAATAAAAGGTTAAAGCACGAAATAAAAAAATTATGAATCTCGTAGGTCAATGTAAAATAAGTTAGAGACACAGTTTCTAGAGGAAAGATAGTCTCATAGATAAGGGTATGGTCAAGGGAATGATTCCAATCATTTCTAAGTTTTAAACAATTAGATGGTCACAAATAATGATCTAGATTTGAGGGAAGGTCGGATAAGTCAAAGATATGTTCATCGGTTTGGTCGATGACTAACTATACTTGTGTATATGCAATATCATAGTCATAGGTGGCATGTCAATCTAATGTGGAATACTTCTATCTCACTAGGGTGACCTTACTTGCTTCTTGGTCTTCTACCAATATATGATCTAATCTAAAATTTTAAGTTTCTCGAAATTTTCTCAATAAAATTTTCAAGATACTTCGCCAAAATTTTACGATCATCTTAGGCTGTCAACTTTAATCAAAATTTTAAATCTCTAGTCAATCTCGAAACAACCCTTGTATATCGTAAAATCGAATAATCATCATCATTTTTTTCTCAAATCTTAAACTCAATATTTAAATATGTTTGTCAGTCAAAATTCATACTACATAATGAAACATTTAAAATAACTCCCGAATTTAATTCTATATCCTTCGAATGTGCATATCTAACTTCCAATAAGTCACAACTACTCTACAAAAGTGATTTTCCTTTTTTCTAAAATTTAAATATCCATAATCAAGGTTTTAAACTTGAAATATAAATAACTTTATAAATCATAAATCATATGACGCAATTTAATTCAAAAATATTTTACCAAAATTTATCAATCCTCCTCAAATTTTTGGTCAATCGTAAATCATATTTTAATATTGGATGATCATTTTCAAATCAAATTTATATGTCCCCAAGAGATGTATAGCTATAACTTGATAATCATAAATGTTCAAAGACTTTCAAAAATATCAAAACGCGAATCAAATCAATTTGTTTTCTCGATCTAGCTATCCTCTTGTGTATATCACCTTGTAATAAAATTCCAATCATCATTCGAAAGTGGTAATATGCTATTACCCAACTTAGATTTAACTAATCCTTAAGAATCATATTTCTAGGAAAATAAATGCCTCCACAACTCAAATAAAATCTCCCTGCATATTAATTGTCAATGCAATCCATCTAGCCATGTGTTTAACATATGGGCATATACTAGTGTAGTCATCTTACTAAACACGAAACTAAGAATTTATGGTAGAAGGAGTCAAGCAAGATGCAATTCAAGGAGGTCGAACGAGAGTTCGGAATTTGAAGTCAAGGAAGGAAGTCAAGTAGGTGGATGAGATTCTAAACTCTAATCCTATATTGCAGGCCCGTTCGGTACAGTTATGTAACCGAAACGATAAAACTTGACCTGCATGGGCCACCACAAAAACATGTAACGCCCCAATCCTAAAATACGTAGGACTAGAACGTAATCATGCCAGCTGTATACATACGAAGTATATGGACCATCGTATGTATATATAAGCTGTAAAATGCAGTAACCAAGGCACTAAATCTCATCCACAAAGATAAATAATGATATAAAAGCAACTTTGAAATTTTTATGTATACAATCGTTGAGCGGAGACAAATCTACTATCAACAAGTAAGAAAAAGTACATAAAAAATAAAATGAGTTTGGCAGGCAAACCGAAGACGATCGAAGTGCAATCATCCTCGAAAAAATAGTGACAATCATGGCCACGGCTAGAACACTTGCGAAATACAAGAACACACACCTGGCGAGATAACTAGGTCCTCAGAGGGACGTAACAAGATACATCAACATGCCATATAATACTGAATATAAAATATGCCACAATCAAAGAAAGTGACAAGACACAAATAAGGTAATCTAACCATACTAAAGTAAACATGCAGTTAAGAACAAACCTTTCGTCGCATGAGCCCTGGCTGTAATGGGATCGAGTATAGTCCCCACTTGGGCACCAGTGATCGAGAGCATGGCGTTCAAAAACGACAGTGGCCAACCTGAGAGGCTCATACCCGTATCTCTAGTGGAGCTTCCGGGTTATAGGAAAGTGCAATAGAAGCCCATACGACAAGGAAATGTTCTCCCCAACCTAATGTACCTATCATGTCGTATCTACGACCATGTAACACTACTAACCGTCAAGTCTTCTAACACACAACTATTGACAGTTAGACCTAATGCACGTCCTGTACGCATCAGTGATCAGCCAACACGCAAGTTCGTTGACTATATGCTACTCATAACTCACACATCTCATGGCACAACAGTGTCAAAGTTTATGCAATGCACTAGTACTAGTGGTAGTCACTTAACTCTAAGTCCATATGCAATCAAAGGGTAAATAACAAGGTACAACTAATATCACTGAGCAGGCAGTAATCATGAACTAGAAATAAATGAACAGTGATATGTAATAAAAAAATGCAACTAATTTATAAACAGTAAATTGTGGCAAGATATCTTGCCTGGTGTATCGCCTGGTGTGGTGAGATAACCCGACAAGTAATGTCTGTCCAGTAGCCATGTTCGATGCGTAAGGTCCAAAATTCACAAGAAGGTAGAAAGGCATGATTTAGTCACGATTTGTGATGATAATGAAAGAGAGTTGGTAGTGTAGTATACTAGATTTTTATTAATCATAATATGTTTTTAGGAAAATACTAAAATCAAAAATTGTTTTTATGCAAAATACTCTAAATTGGAAAATAAGATTTTAGGTAGAATACTAAAACATGTTTTTAGATAAATAAATATATTATTTAGGCAAAAATAATATCTTTGTCAAAAATATATTATTTTTAGATACCGCACATAAGCTAGAAGAATATTTTTTTTTAAAGTTAAGACTAACTTTGAAATTTATGCATTTCTCATACCTATTTTCTTTACCAATAGTATTTATATAACAATTAATAAAACATGAATACTAATAACAATAATAATAATAATAATCATAGTAATTCTAATAATTTATAATAATAATAATAATAATAATGATAAGTAATAATAATAATGATAATAATAATAATAATGGTGATAAATAATAATAATAATAATAATAAGTATTAATATATTAATATTAATAAAAAAATTACTAAAAACAAACCCCATTCCTCGTTTTCCTACTGATGACAGAGAGAGAGAGAGAGGAACTGAGAAAGGGGGCGGTCAGTTCTGGTGCTCGGCTCGGATCAGATGGCCGGGCGGCGGTCAGGTGAGGGTGTCTTCCCCCTTCTACTCCTTTTGGGTGATGGTGGTGGAGTGTCGTGGGTTTCCTGATGGGGGTCGCCGGTTGATGTGGTCGCCGGCGACGAGGGGTTCCGTGGTGGTGTGGTTGGGTTATTGGCGGAGGTAGAGTTTGATGGCTGTGGTTGGCGATGGCGGTGGCGGTGTATTGGGGTTGGCCGGAGTGGCCTGGGTGGTGATCGGAATGCTGACGAGGCAGCTAGGAAATTCTGGATTAGGGCTGGGTTTGAGATTAGTGTCCATGTGTCGGACACAGGAGCGGGGTGAAGTACGATACGGATTGGAGGTTGAGTCGTGTCCGGTATGTCGGGCACAGAGAGAACTTTGTACATGTAGAAAAACACATTGTGGATGGAATTGGCGACACGGACACGATACACATCTGTTTGTGGAAAATTTTTGGAGGAGTACCTCTCCTTTTATAGGAGGTGGGAATTCCCAGTTGGATAGGGATTGGGAGAATTTAAATTCTCCCTAGATAATATCATAATATATTCAAATTCGAATTAAACTAAATCAATCCAAATCAAATCTAATCTAAATAATTTCTATACTTAATTTAAAATATTTTAAATAAAGTCAACAAAATCTTTTCCAATATAAATTGCCATATTTAATCAAATATTAATTAAAACAAACGTTTAAATATCTTTTTCATAAATATTAAAATATTGTATTAAATAAATTTTGAAAATCAAGATAATTACTTAAATATTAATTCATGAACTTGCTTTTATGAATAACAAAATATATTAATAAGCAAATATCACATTTCGCACATCTTTTGGAAATATTTCATATAAATCGCAATTTTTTTCAAATCACTACTCATTTTTAAACGACGAACAAATAACTCTTTTTAGAAATTAAAAATATCTATCACATATTATTTGAACATGAACCTTTCCTATAAAATAAAATTTATAATAAAATATTTTTTAACATATGTACCTCGACACATATTCGCACTCGTCGAGAAATTACAAAATGCAATTCTCGCATGCTACGCAAATACAAAAATACGAATTCGTATGTGATGTGTAAATACGAAGTACAAAAATAAATACAAACATGTATTTTAAATAAAAAAATTGTAGTAGAAAATTAGGGGGCTTACAGGAACGCATAGCCTACCCTTCAATCGAAGCACGCCGGTCTCGTCTTCCGCAAAGTCGATCGTCCTGCCCGTCGAGATTAGATCTCGCATTTTCTTCAGGTACGGATCGTCCTTCTGAGCGGTCTTGATCTTATCAAGCAAGCTCGGCTCTAACTACAACTTTGCCAACTGCACATTTCAAAATCTGACTCGGAGCTCGATGCCTATCTCTTTTAGGTCACGTAGCAGTCTGGGGTCGATGGATAGCGAGGCTATGTACTTCCGACGCAGAGCGTCCATCACAATATTTCCCTTTTCCAGCGTATAGTCGATAGTCAAGTCGTAATCTTTGATTAGTTCCAGCCAACGCCTTTGCCGCAAGTTCAGCTCCTTCTGCGTGAATAGATACTTGAGGCTCTTGTGATCGGTATAGATCGTGCATGCCACGCTATAGAGATAGTGGCGCCACAATTTCAACGCGAACACAATCGCCGCTAACTCTAGGTCATGCGTGGGATAGTTCTTCTCGTGCAGCTTTAGCTGTCGGGAAGCAAAAGATATCACCTTGTTCCGCTGCATCAGCACACACCCCAAGCCCTGACCGAACGTGTCACCCCCAGTTTTCATAAACAGGAGTATTTTTGTCATTTTACATTTTTGAATATTTTTAAAATTTATTTTATTATTTATGATATTATTTTGGGGTTGAAATTTATTTTATTATTTATGATATTGTTTTGGGGTTCTTTGAGTCGGGTTCGAATTTCAACTCAATCCGACTTGAAACGGGGACCCTGGGGGTAGTTTGACTCTAGTGGGACCCACACACTACTTAGGCATGGCCCACATGATATTAATTTTAGTCCACATGATATTAATTTTAGTTAGTAGTTAGACTAATTATTTATGGATAGGTTTAGTTTAATTAGAGACTTAAAACTAGACTAAATTGACCTCAACCTTTAACCCATTCCTAATTTAAATCAAATAGATTAGTGGAGGGCATTTTGGACATCAAATAGGGGACATCTCACCATTTTTGGGCAGCCACCTATGGGGGGGATAAGGAGTGAGTCACTCCTTCATTCATTTATTTTCATCCACTTTCTCTCTCTTGTTCTTCCCCAAATTAATTTAGAGATGAACCTTCATTAATTTCATCTCCAAACAAAACCCTTCTTCCACCAAAACTTCTTCATTTCTCCTCTACTCCATGGTTATAGGGTGCTATCCAGGTTTGGGAGGATTCGAAGCTCGTTCGTGTCCTTTTAGAATCTCTACGTGTCGGTGTCGTGTCAGAATGATTTTTCTTTGAATCTCTCTTTCGGAAGGTATAATCTCTCCTCTAATCCTTCCCTACATACATATAGGAATATTTTGAACCCATAGGAATGACCCATATGGTTGTATCTCCATTTGTGTCCATTTCGTGTCCATTTGGAGGTCATAGGAGTGTCCTTTGTGTTGTGGTTGTGTCCATGTGGAAAAACCCCAAATTTGGACACACTATGTGTTGTTGTCATGTATGAATGAATTATTACATGTTTAATCTCATATTTTTGTATTGGAGATGTGTTCTACAGTGTCTTACATATATATATATATATATATATATATATATATATATATATATATATATATATATATATATATATATATATATATATATATATATATATATATATATTAATTAGTGTAGAGAGTGAGTTCTTGATCTATTATGTTATATACTTGTGTTTCTTTTGTCTCAAACTACCTAAATTCGTCATAATATTTATCCACGTTTTTAGTAGCAATAGCAACTTAGAAATATCATAACTTTTAGCTTAAAACTCTGATTTATCTCCCGTTTTTTTAAAAGAACCGTATCGGAGTTAGCTTTCCAAATAAATATTTAATAAGCCAAATTCGTTCTGAAACTTTTTGTAAAATTATTTGAGTGTTAGCTGTATGAAAGACGAACGCGTTTCGGTGTTTTTGCGATTTCGGGAGCTTCCGGACACGAAAATGCGATCCGTTTAAAGTTTCGGAAAGCTAACACAAAGATATATAACATATTTTAATCCTAGAATTTAATGAATGCTTAATTTGTACAGTATTGATTTTAAGTAGAAGATTACTATACGACATATGCATTTTGTATATCCTTGTATGTACAAATATATATATATATATATATATACATGTGTATATATATATATATATATGTGTGTGTGTGTGTGTGTTAAGAGAATATAATATAATATAGAGTATGCATAAATGATATAATATATAAAAGTATATAATGTATTCAAATATGTATGTATAGGTGCATGAATGAATGAATGAATGAATGAATGAATGAATGAATGAATGAATGCATGAATGAATGGATGAAATGCAAGCATGTGGGTAATGCAAGGTATTGAAACATGTATGCAAGTATCCATATGTAAGTAAGTAACATAATCAAGTATGAATGTATGCTATATATGAATGCCAACATGATAGGAATGTATGATGCCATATTAGCACTCAACACCATGTTCATATGTTAAAACCTCCTTCTACATGTTGACAGTAACCCCAAGCATGAATACACATAAAACCTACTTATTGTTATGAGTAAATCCTTTCATGTATAAATAAACACTTTTGTTATGATTAACACCCCCCCACACATGCTAAACCTATGTTTTACATGTTATTTCTTCTATGTGACACAATGAACCCTTACTAAATGTTATCCTTCTAACATAACCCCCTCACACTTGAACACATTGTACTGCTATGTACACATTGCCATATCCACATTCATGTATCACTCACTCCTTGTCTTTATGCACCTTGCTTGTAATAAAAATATATATGAATATATATGTAATGTGTGTTTGATAACTTGTGTAGCTTTGTGATTTTGTGTGAGTGTTAGTCTAGGCTTGGTTAGGCCTAATGAGACTTGTTAGCCTAGGTTTAGACCTAGTACTGTCTAGTTAACCTAGTTTGACTAGTACGGTTGACCAGAGTTGACCAAGAGTTGACTTTGACCTAGATTGACTTAGAATCATGTAGATTGTATTATAATTTTAATTACCATATAAATTGAACTCTTTATAACCTGTGTTGCTATAACAAGGACTCTGTGACTCCAGCTGGCCATCTTTTCATATCAACTGTTCAGGATATCAGGCGAGTACATTCTCTGATCATTTCATACTTGTCACGACTTATATTCTCGCTCTAGATTACTTTTACTTGATGCTGTCACGTTATCATCACGGATTGGTGCTATATGGATCTCTTCTTGGGATGTTATCCTCCTTAGCGGGCGCATCGAATACTTTATGACATGTGTTTCATGTACATCATGTATTCCTTGCTTCTGCGTTATTCATGTACACTCATGTTCTCTCATGTTCTTTCATGTACGTTCATGTACTTTTATGTTCTTTCATGTAAGCTCATGTTTCCTCATGTGTTTCATGTGTACCCAAAACATCTTGTCCGTAACGTAACTGGACTGGATCCTTGTGTATTGATTGTGGATAGGGGTGAGTATAAATGGTCATGTGATTTACCCATCATGTTCACTCTGTTACTTTTCATATTTTATCATGTACAACACAGCCTTATTGGCTGATGTCCTACATGTTCACTCATGTACATCATGTTCAACCTAAGACAATTATATGCCATCTCGTACTCTAAATCACTAGTCACTTACAGTTCTTACTTATCATGTATATATTTTCAGTTATCAAATATCTCTCATGTTTTCATATACATCTTCTTACAGCGTTTCATGTATCTTACTCTATAGCTTGCTTTATATTTTCTGCCATGATATGAACTGCATGAGATGTATTGTGCTCGCTCCTGTCCTGACTGGACCTGTTGATAAATTTTATAGATAGCCTAGAGGTTGCCTGCTAGCCTAGAGGAGACATGTGGGGGTCGTGACACGTTTTTAGTGGGTGCGGGTCGTGACACGTTTTTAGTGGTGGCCCATGCAGGTCGTGACACGTTTTTAGTGGTGGCCCATGCAGGTCGAGTTTGTGTAGTGGTATTCGAACTAGAGTACCACTACAGCCTGCAGTAGGATTATGATATATTTTAAAGGTACTCAATCACTGTTAGGATCCCTCGAGAGATTCCTGGGACGACCCTTGAGAATCTTATTTTATTCTTCGATTTAAAAAACTCTTCTTCCCTTGATTCGATTTATCTTTACTTTCTGTTGTTGAACTTGATTTTGATGATGATTGTGGAATTTTGAATCTTGATGTTAGCAGTTGCATCCGAGTTTGTATTTATATGATTTGATGGATTTTTGTTCATTTTTGAATCTTGATGTTCGTTGATAAATTTGATTTTTGGGTATTTATTGTTGATTTAATTTAATTTTTGTCAAGATGAAATTATATGGGCTAGGTCATCTATGTTATGGAATCTAGTCTTCTACAGTCACATTAGCCAGCATGGTGAGGACATATAGTCTGACTTGGATATATTTTTTGGGTGTGGAAATTTAAGATTTTCGCAGCCAAGCTAACGGCATCGCGAAAATGTTAAATACCATGATTCTAGATGCATGTGCCTAAGTCGAGGACTCTGTGATTATCGTAGTCTTGCTTACTAGTATGACGAGGATTTAGAGCACCATAATTTTGGATACACGCATATAATTATCAGATTGTACCTTAAATGCTTTTGAACATATTTTCACTACTTTTGTTCAGTCTTTCAAAAAAAAAGAGGAAATTTTTGTTTTGTTTTGTTTCTTATTATTTAACTTAGTAGTACCTTTGGCTGTTGTTATAAACCTTGTGTGACTTCTTACTATGAATTTCTTCATAATATAATGAATCGATGATTTTGCTAGACCTTATCTTAGATTTGATTATTTAACTTAGTAGTACCTTTGGCTGTTGTTATAAACCTTGTGTGACTTCTTACTATGAATTTCTTCATAATATAATGAATCGATGATTTTGCTAGACCTTATCTTGGATTTGATAGTTTAGCTCTGGGTTTCAAAATGGTTCCTTCTTTAAACAGATAAGCAAAACAGATTTTATCGTTATTTTCTTCTTGCTATTATTCTTGTATTAAATAATAATAATAATAATAAAACTGTCTTGATTATACCAATCACCTACTTTGCAATCTTGGTAGGAATCTAAATGTTGGTCTTGTTATGGAATTTATTTTTTTTTTAATATTGGGACATGAGAATATATATATATATTGTGGACACAGACTCTTTGCCGGACACGTATGCATGCTACACTTGATTTTCCACCTATCTAAATACATATTAATATGTTGTTGATGTTTAAATTGTCAAAATCCCAATATTCCTGGTTTTCTGCTTTTCCAGTTTAAATTCGTAATTCAAATATAGGTTTTATGTTGTTAGTTTTGTTTACATCACTGCACATGTATGTTATACATAGGGTTTCAATTCAAAAAAATTAGTTGAGTTTGTGTTTGAAATTGTCAAATCTAAGACTGTGTGTATATTAACCCTTAATACTGGATTCCAAATGTTTAGTTCAATTTGCTATTTTATTTTTTTTAAATATAATATTTTGGAGCTATGTACATTGTTGTATGTAGGGATATGATGTTAGGTTTATACTCTTACATGTTAGGTTGTGATAAACATTGGGTTGATTAATATTACACTGGTTTAAATGTTAGCTTATTTCAGATTCTTGTATGTAAATGTTGAACTAAAACTGGTCTAACCTTTCATTACTAAAGCTATAACCCTGTATAGTGACACCCACACTCTAACATAGTATACACTGTCATGTAACCTAACCCTTCCTCTCTATGTTATGTTCATATATCTATATAGATATATATAGAATTTATGCATACATGTTATAATGTATATAGATACATAACTAAATCTCTACCTCTTTATATATACATATATACATTGTTAGCCATGCATGTTATGAGCAAATGAGTTGTGTATTGTAGATTGTTTAACCAATATACCATGATTAGTGTAACTTGATAGTTATTGTTTGAAATCCAGATCCTCCTATGCACTTTCATGTATATTTTCCATACACACACGCCTATTATCTAACCATATAAACATGTCCACATACACCCATACACACACGAACTACATAACTTGTACATAATGCTAGCTTTTTCCTCTCTAAAGCTATATATATTAATATATTGTGATTGGATTTCCATGCAATTGGCTTTCATTCTTTAACTTTTGATTTTGATTTTCTTGAATAGTACCCCTTATTAGATAAATGGTAGTTAACTTTATTTTATTTTGATAAGTACCAGTTTTCATCTAGGATGGTACACTGCCTTAGAGTCTTGATGATTGTTATTTATGTATCTTTTCTAGTTTAGCACCTAGATTGCTTGTGTGTTTTGATACCCTATGACCGTTTTGGTTTAACATAACTAGTATACCTATATGAGACTTTCACTACCACCGTATGTCATGACCCTGTATGTCATCCTTTTAAATCGTATGATTGTTTAAGTTCTGAGACTTTGATTGTGGGAGGTTTGACCTAGAAGGAGTGTGAACATTTTAATTTCGAGGACAAAATTTTTCTAAGGTAGGTAGACTTGTAACACCCAGTTTTCTAAAATGAGGGTAATTTTAAAATTTTGTAATTTTAATCATTTATTAATTTGACATTTAAATCTTGATATGATTTTTGGTAATTTTTAAATTATTTTAAAACTATTTAAAATCATGACTTGTGATTTTGATGTTTTGCTAGTGAAACACTAGAGACTGTTTGACCTAGAGCCTAACCATGTGATTAGGATATTTTAATGTCATTTCTGGCCTAAGAATATTTTGCATTTGACCTCTTTGAATTATTTTGATATTTATTGCGTTAGTGATTGTTGATTTTGACCTTTGATATGTGTGATTTTGTGATGGTTTTGTGTCCGTATCGGACACGTATCAGTTTTTATTTACAAATGTTTGATGTGCCTCAAAGAGATTTTTGTTATTGCTGATTTTTTTTAAAAGTATTTGAATGAGATTGTTTTCTGCATGTGTTTCTTGTGATTGCTTTGTTTTAATTTCGAGGACGAAATTTTTTTAAGGTGGATAGATTTGTCACCCCCAGTTTTCATAAACAGGGATATTTTTGTCATTTTATATTTTTGAATATTTTTAAAATTTATTTTATTATTTATGATATTATTTTGGGGTTGAAATTTATTTTATTATTTATGATATTGTTTTGGGGTTATTTAAGTCGGGTTCGAATTTCAACTCAATCCGACTTGAAACGGGAACCCGGGGGTAGTTTGACTCTAGTGGGACCCACACACTACTTAGGCATGGCCCACATGATATTAATTTTAGTCCACATGATATTAATTTTAGTTAGTAGTTAGACTAATTATTTATGGATAGGTTTAGTTTCATTAGAGACTTAAAACTAGACTAAATTGACCTCAACCTTTAACCCATTCCTAATTTAAATCAAATAGATTAGTGGAGGGCATTTTGGACATTCAAATAGGGGACATCTCACCATTTTTGGGCAGCCACCTATGGGGGGGATAAGGAGTGAGTCACTCCTTCATTCATTTGTTTTCATCCACTTTCTCTCTTGTTCTTCCCCAAATTAATTTAGAGATGAACCTCCATTAATTTTATCTCCAAAAAAAATCCCTTCTTCCACCAAATCTTCTTCATTTCTCCTCTACTCCATGGTTAGAGGGTGCTAGCCAAGTTTGGGAGGATTCGGAGCTCGTTCGTGTCCTTTTAGAATCTCTACGTGTCGGTGTCGTGTCGGAAGGATTTTTCTTTGAATCTCTCTTCCGGAAGGTATAATCTCTCCTCTAATCCATCCCTACATGCATATAGGAATATTTTGAACCCATAGGAATGATCCCTATAGTTGTATCTCCATTTGTGTCCATTTCGTGTCCATTTGGAGGTCATAGGAGTGTCCTTTGTGTTGTGGTTGTGTCCATGTGGGAAAACCCCAAATTTGTACACACTATGTGTTGTTGTCATGTATGAATGAATTATTACATGTTTAATCTCATATTTTTGTATTGGAGATGTGTTCTATAGTGTCTTATATATATATATATATATATATATATATATATATATATATATATATATATATATATATATATATATATTAGTGTAGAGAGTGAGTTCTTGATATATTATGTTATATACTTGTGTTTCTTTTGTCTCAAACTACCTAAATTCGTCATAATATTTATCCACGTTTTTAGTAGCAATAGCAACTTAGAAATGTCATAACTTTTAGCTTAAAACTCCGATTTATCTTCCTTTTTTTAGAAGAACCGTATCAGAGTTAGCTTTCCAAATATATATTTTAATAAGCCAAATTTGTTATGAAAATTTCTATAAAATTATTTGAGTGTCAGCTGTACGAAAGACGAACGCGTTTCGGTGTTTTTACGATTCTGGGAGCTTTCGGACACGAAAATGCGATCCGTTTAAAGTTTCGGAAAACTAACACAAAGATATATAACATATTTTAATCCTAGAATTTAATGATTGCTTAATTTATACAGTATTGATTTTAAGTAGAAGATTACTATACGACATATGCATTTTGTATATCCTTGTATGTACAAATATGTATATATGCATGTGTGTATATATATATATATATATATATATATATATATATATATATATATATATATATATATGTGTGTGTGTGTGTGTGTGTGTGTGTGTGTGTGTGTGTGTGTGTGTTAAGAGAATGTAATATAATATAGAGTATGCATAAATGATATAATGTGTATGAAAGTATATAATGTATTCAAATATATATATAGGTGCATGAATGAATGAATGAATGCAATGCATGAATGAATGGATAAAATGCAAGCATGCGGGTAATGCAAGGTATTGAAACATGTATGCAAGTATCCATATGTAAGTAAGTAACGTAATCAAGTATGAATGTATGCTATATATGAATGCCAACATGATAGGAATGTATGATGCCATATTAGCACTTAGCACCATGTTCATATGTTAAAACCCCCTTATACATGTTGACAGTAACCCCAAGCATGAATACACATAAAACCTACTTATTGTTATGAGTAAACCCTTTGATGTATTAATAAACCCTTTTGTTATGATTAACACCCATACACACATGCTAAACCTATGCTTTACATGTTATTTCTTCTATGTGACACAATGAACCCTTGCAAAATGTTATCCTTCTAACATAACCCCCTCACACTTGAACACATTGTACTGCTATGTACACATTGCCATATCCACATTCATGTATCACTCACTCCTTGTCTTTATGTACCTTGCTTGTAATAAAAATATATATGAATATATATGTAATGAGTGTTTGATAACTTGTGTAGCTTTGTGATTTTGTGTGAGTGTTAGTCTAGGCTTGGTTAAGCCTAATGAGACTTGTTAGCCTAGGTTTAGACCGAGTACTGCCTGGTTAACCTAGTTTGACTAGTACGGTTGACTAGAGTTGACCAAGAGTTGAATTTGACCTAGATTGACTTAGAATTATGTAGATTGTATTATAATTTCAATTACCATATAAATCGAACTCTTTATAACCTATGTTGCTATAACTAGGACTCTGTAACTCCAGTTGGCCATCTTTTCATATCAGCTGTTCAAGATATCAGGCGAGTACATTCTCTGATTGTTTCATACTTGTCACGACTTATATTCTCGCTCTAGATTACTTTTACTTGATGCTGTCACGTTATCAT
The DNA here is from genome assembly GCA_029216955.1 of Iris pallida. Taxonomy (NCBI): domain Eukaryota; kingdom Viridiplantae; phylum Streptophyta; class Magnoliopsida; order Asparagales; family Iridaceae; genus Iris; species Iris pallida. The sequence goes on along the minus strand of JANAVB010007798.1, from coordinate 2,090,030 downwards.
CACGGATTGGTACTATATGGATCTTTTCTTGGGATGTTATCCTCCTTAGCGGGCGCATCGAATACTTTATGACATGTGTTTCATGTACATCATGTATTCCTTGCTTCTGCGTTATTCATGTACACTCATGTTCTCTCATGTTCTTTCATGTACGTTCATGTACTTTCATGTTCTTTCATGTACGCTCATGTTTCCTCATGTATTTTCTGTGTAACCAAAACATCATGTCCGTACCATAACTGGACTGGATCCTTGTGTATTGATTGTGGGTAGGGGTGAGTATAAATGGTCATGTGATTTACCCATCATGTTCACTCTGTTACTTTTCATGTTTTATCATGTACAACACAGCCTTATTGGCTGATGTTTGTAGAAGCATGGAATTTCACAACCAGAAAGCCCATGCGCCAGACACTACACGCGCCAGAACTCAGACGAAGAACTTCACAGCAAAGTCAATAACTATAGACATTTGAAGAAGGACTTTTTATTTATATATAAAAGTCTATTACATGTCTAGAAAAGGCTGTACAAAGGAGAATTTCTACAAAGGAAAGAGCCTAAGACTACAGCCAGCGGCCATCATGCGCCTTCAGATAAGGGCAGCGGCCACCATGCGTCTCCAGATAGGCGCAGCATCACTATGCGCCACCAGTAAGGCGCAGCAGATATCATGCGCCTCCATCCAGGCGCATCCCATCATCTCTCCAGCAGCTCAGTTATGTGCATCCCTTCAGCCAAATTCTTCCAGCCAGGCTCACCTGGCCGAGCAGAGCCCAGTTATGTGCCGCTCTTCCAACCAGGCTCGCCCGATAAGCTTTGACACAAAGCATTTAACCCTCTGGCTGGAACCAAGGAAGAGAAGAGCACCGCAAATGCTGTGGCCAGGGGAGGCTTCGAAAGAGCCTCCAAAGCCGAAGGAAGACCGTGATCGAAACCACGGCTAAAGGAGCAGCTTTCGACACGATCAAAGTGGGGAAACCCCACTTTTCAGGAAGAAAGAGCCTTGCACCGCCATTTCGATCTACGGCTCTTCCGGAATAACGGAGACGAGGCTCGAGCATCCCTATCTTTGGATGCAACAGGCACCTTCCGCCTGCCTCAGAAGCCCTCGACTCCGTCTTTTGGATGTAACAGTCACCTTCAAGTGCATCAAAGACAACGCAGCGTCTCATCTTCACCCTCGGGAGCACTTCGTCAGCAGAAAGCACCCGTATGTTCAAGTTCATATTGGAAGTACGTGAGGGAATGAGAAGCAAATCTTCTCTCCATGCCACTATTTATAGGCCGGGCAGATCAAACCCACGCGCCAAGTGGATGGCCCTCCGAATTCCGTGCAATGAATTTACATTAAATGGATGAACCGGACGCCTCGAATTCAGCCAGACGGCTATTTATAGCACTCGAAGAGCGAGACAGCCGCATCATTAAAAGACATGTCCGATGCGCCAGCCAGACAACGCATCACACGGACGCGCCCTTCGGCATTAGGCGCATCACACAGACGCGCCCTACAGTACTCGGCGTATTATAGAGGGTGCGCCCCCACACATCTCCATACCGAGTGGAACGCCAACCGACGCGCCCACTCAGCTGTCCATCGAACGTCACCAACATTAAATGCTGAACTGACAGAGTTGGCAGCACGCCTCCCAAAGTCTGAACAGTTCACAGCTTTATTCAGAAAACGAAGCGTCGGCAACGTCAGCATCATCATGACTCTATTCCGACGGCTACTGCCACGTGGCCACCCGCATGCGCCTCTACGACCATGCGTCCACACCCGCATGCGCCTCTACGGCCATGCGTCCAAACCAGCATGCGCCTCAAAAGCCATGCGCCTCAGACCCTTCACTGATCCCTAAAGACAGAAGAAGAGTCTCCGGTTGAAGTTTTGCATGCGCCTCAAAAGCCATGCGCCCCAGACTGATCTCTGATCCCGAAAGACAGAAGGAAAGTCGCCTGCATGCGCCTCAAAAGCCATGCGCCCCAAATGGTTTGTAACTCCTAAAGGTTATGAGCCGCAGCCTCCTCCTGCGCCCAATCCAAGGCGCAGCCCACCAGATCACTCCTCTCCACCAAATCCGAGATCTTCGAACCATGAGTCGACGACACGTGTCTTTTGACTCAACTCATCCAAGATTTCAGCAACGGAAAGATCTTCTCCCTGCTACGTGCCGGCTCACAACAGCAGTATGAAGAGTTCTCCCCCTCGATCAGGGCGCAGCATCCATGCGCCTCCATCAGCAACCTCCACGTGGCGTTCCCACACCGGCGCATCCTACATGCGCGCATGAGCAGCCAGCCTGCAAAACTATAAATAGAAGGATCATCTCCTTCACACACACACAGAGACTCAGAACATAAGACTCACAGAGAATCCACAACAGAGAATCACCGGAGAGGCAGTTCTAGACACTCAACGTCTTCCTCCTCTCAGCAAGCTCCAGCACCCAGAGCAATCAACACCTTCAGAGAACCGATAACCGCCGTCAGCAGGTCAACGGAGTCAACGCATTACCACTCGCTCCATTGGCACTAAGGACCCAGCTTAAACAAAAGTGTACTCCTAGGACTACATCTAAGTCCTATATTGTATCACTGTTCTGTTTGTATTAAGATTTCAATCAAAACAATTTTAATGGCAAACAAGCTGGCGACTCTGCTGGGGACCTCTTTCTCCTCTACCGAGAAAGTCGTGTCACAGGCCGACGACGTGAAGGTGGGCTCCTCCCACAAGATGCTGGTAGTGCGCCTCAATCAACAGGCGTACGAGGAGTTCATTTCTGAAGGAAGTGCGAGTCCTTCGAAGCGGCTGTCGAAGCCGAAGAAGACCCGCGCAGTCTGGGTACGCAAAGTCGACGCCTCGGGCACCACCGTTGAAGGGGATACGCCCGTCCAGCCTTCCCTTCCTGCTGACGTCCTCAGCAGTCAAGATGCGCCCGCTGATGCAGCACATCTTTCGGGGAAGCGTGCGGCTGACCACGTTCCCCAGCCATCTTCCTCTCAGGCGAGGAAGATACGTCGACGGAGCAGGGGCGCAGCCAATGCCCCGCGCATTACTTCTGATGCGCCACAACGAGCCTCTGTCTTCGACAGACTCACTCGCTGTAACGGCGAGAAGAATTTGGATGCTGAGTACTATGCGCCCCAGCGGGCTGGTACGAAGAAATCCAAGGCGGCACGGGCCACGCGCCACAAACGTGCTATGCCAGCAGCCGGCCAGAGGCACGCGCTTACAATCACGCGCGCTGCCGATGGCAAGCTGTACAAGGTTGACTCAAGTGCTCCCGCACCGACAACGAGTCGACCTTCAAAGTCCTCATCTCACTTGGGCGCATTCACTGCGTGCACAACCAAGCCGAGAGAGGCAAACTCAGTGGTCTTGAACTCTCGCGCCTCCTCTGGTTGTGCATTTGAGGTCCGTTCAAGTCACTTCAAATGCTGTGGTTCCCCCACTACTGATCGTGATGCCTGCTTGGTATTAGATCCGGGGGCGCAGCACTCACCCGACCACCCCGGCGCTTGGCTCTGCCATACGCCTGAGAGGGGTGTGAGGGTAGCACTCTCCTCCAACGACTTGCGCAACGTGATCACTCACAAGCGCCGGTCAGGAGAGTTGACCAACAAGCACGATGTGCCTCTCACGGGGCACACTTGTGCAGTGGTCACCATCAACTGCTGTTGCAAGACGGTAGTACCGCCAAAGCAGTCGGTCTTCCAACGGCTACAATCATCGACACCCCTCCGACATCGCCTTGGGACGAAGGTGTCAGCAGAAGAGGAACTAAAGATTGCATCATGCAACGTGATCTCCAATTCCTCATCTGTCCGGAAGACGACTGCCAATTCCTCGTCTTCATCCAAAAGCCAGCCGAGGAAAACCAAGGCAGCTGTCACGACCTCTGGAGTGTTCGAAGGCACTCGGTCGAGGAAGAAGTCCTTGGAGGAAGCTGGGGGTAGCCAGACCCTTGTCGAGCCTCCTTCCGAAGACGAAGATGTCCAAAGCACAGCTGCGGCGGATCTTCATCAAGGCGAAGATGGCCTCCCTGAAGCCCCTCAAAATGACGATGTCCTCCAGGACACCGCCGGGGGTAGTGCTGAAAACGAAGAGGCCCTTCAAGACAGAGCTGAGGGCAGTCAGGCCCTTGCAGATGCGCCTGTCGAAGACGAACTCCAGAATGTGGCTGGAGGTGGCCAAACACCAGGAGAAGTAACTCCCCCACATGAGAGCGAGGCTGAGAGCGAAGCCTCAACTAATCCATCCACTTCCGGCCGTGTCATGACAGTATACATGACCGGGGGTGATCTTGAGGCTGATGCGCCGCCACAGGACATTGTCCAGCGCATAGACTCGCTAGAGGGAGGACTCAAAACCCTCTCTGCCTCAATGCAAGCACTGACTCAAGCAGTGTTTGAGATGCGGTCGGCCTTGATCAGGACACCTTCAAATGGTCCCGACCTAGGAGCCAATGGAGAGTCGAGTGTGCCCCTCCAGCGGACACCCTCAGACACAGAAGCACCCCGGACATCGGAGCCCTCAAACGCTCCACTCCAGGTAGTACCTCCTTCCCCGGCTCCTAGCTCCACGGAGGACGTGGTCGAAATGATCAAAGATCTGCGGGAGCGCTTCGAGTCCAAGAACAGGCAGGAGGAACGCCAGAAGATGGGCATTCCCCAGCCTTATCCCCTTGAGTGGAACAAGGTGGTTTATCCCCCAAAGTATAAACCACAAACACTCACGCCGTATGACAGAAAGGACTCTCCACGACGGTACCTGACGTACTTCCAGTTGCAGACAGGGCATCTTCCGAAGGAGGACGCACTCCTCACCAGCATCTTTGTTGGGGCCCTGAAAGGGGTGGCGTATGACTGGTACTGCAGCCTCCCCGATAATTCCATATCGTCCTTCGACGACCTGACACGCCTCTTCCTCGACCGCTTCTACGACGGTGGAAAGGACATGACGATGGCGTCTCTCATTGAGATACGCCAGAAGGACAAGGAAACGGTTCGGGCATTCATCGAACGCTTCCGTCAGGCCTACTTCAGGTTATCTCCAGGCATGCCAGAACATGCGCTTCTCTCTGCTTGCAGTATGAACATGCTGCCTGCAGTAAAGCTCTGGCTTAACTCTACTTCCCCTCCCGACTGGAGCTCCCTAATCATTGAAGCTGAAGCTGCAGAGAAGAAGGCGGCCAATGCACGTCTTCTGGGTGTTAGCTTCCCCGCCTTTGACGATAAGGGGAAAAAGTCCGCAACCAACAACTCCGGACGAGAAACAAAGGGAAAACAAGCATTGACTGTTAATGCCTCGAAGGGCGCATCTGCGCCTACTCAAAACCCTCCACTGGCACCAAGACCCAAGGAGGTTCATTCATTCAATGATGACGACACCCTGTAACTCTTTGAGATACTGAAGCAGGGTGACAAGATCAAGCTTCCGGACCCGAAGCGGCCCGATGAAGTCGGGAAGGTGGACAACCTAAGGTACTGTCACTACCATCGGTTTGTCGGACACCCGACTAAGGACTGCTACGTCCTCAAAAATTACATCCAGCGCATGATCAATGCGGATGTAATCTCCGTCGATTACGAAGAGAAGACGGTGTCAGCTAATGTGGTGTCACTTCAGTTTGGCACCTTGCCGCCGACTACCACACAAGATGGCGTCGTCCCCATCCCTAAGGCGACAATGGAGGTGGTGAATTTGCCACCCACCCGTGACAATGTGAGTGGACTTGTCCCACTCACCACATCTCGAAGAGAGGTCCTCTGGGTTCACCCCGACCTCGTCTCCGAGGTAACTCAACCAGAGGTACGCCCTACCTCCAAAGCAAAAGGCAGGAAGATCAAGTCTTGCCGCACGGTCTCTTCTTCAACGGAAGAGGCGCTTCCTGTGCAGACACGTGCACAACAGAACTCCCAGCCCGGTGAAGCTGCCGCCGAAGTGGTGCCTCCTGGCAACATCCCTGAGGAGGGTCCATCCAAGCCCTCAGCAGCCAATAAACAAAAGCAAGTGGAGGCCCGTTTCGACAGACCTCTGCGGAAAGAAAATGCTTCGGGGGTAGCCAAGCCCCACAATTTTGACATTCTGGCACAACTGGCCAGTACTCCTGTACGCTTGTCTTTGTTCGAGCTCCTGCGCCTCTCCAAGGACTCCCGAGAAGCTCTCTGCGAAGCTCTGAAGGATGCCGAATCCTTTCTCAGTCAGGTCAAGCAACCTGAAGACCTACCAACTACTTGTGCACACTGTCATTGTGCGGATGAAGTTATCCCAAACATAACCTTCACCCAACAAGACATGCTGCTCAAGCATCACCGACATAACCGACCGTTGTATTACACAGGGTACATCGGTTCGGTAAAGGTGAGCAGGATTCAGATCGATCCGGGGTCTTCCCTAAGCATCATTCCAAAGGCGCTGCTATCAAAGCTGGGGATCCCAATGTACCGGCTAGCGCCCTCCAATACGACCATCAGCGGCTTCAACGCCAGCAAGAGCGAGCCACTGGGCAAGATCCGGCTGAAGTGTCACATCGGCAGCCTCAAAACTGAGGTGACTTGTTATGTGGTGGATGCCGAGGTCAACTACAACATCTTACTCGGACGACCATGGTTACATGAGTACATGGTGGTGCCCTCCACGCTCCACCAATGCATGAAATATGTATCCACCAACGGCGTCATCCGGACGGAGTTTGCAGATATCGATCCCTTCAAAGGGATTGAGGCCTACTTCACCGATTCCGACTTGTACAAGCCACTTGACGAGGAGGAAGCCAACGACGCCGATGATGAAGCAGAGACGGCAACAGAGCCGGACTTGGAGCCCGAAGCGACTCCTGACGCCCCCTTGAAATTCCGTCTGAAAGGGAGACCACCCCAGAAGGCGCCTCCAATGAGCATCAAGCTATCAGGAAAAGCGCCAGCTCGCGAAGCTCCCCTAAAGATACGCCTCAAGGGGAAGCCACCACAAACAGCGGCTCCCCTGGTGGTAAAATTACAAGGGAAGGCGCCACTCATCGAAGGCGCAACCGAGGCACCCCTCAAGGTGCGTCTTAAAGGCAAGCCGCCGCAGTCATCCAAGATGACGGAGAGGGCTCACATAACCCTCTCAGACCCCAAAGTCAGAGCGGTGGAGGACTCTCCTGATCCGGCCCCAGTGCTTACAGACGAGGAGCTTGGCGAATATATCTCTGCTGATGTAGACGCACCCTCCTTCGACAATGTAATCCCACGGGATAAAATCTCGTACTTTATCAATAATAGAGTGTCTTTCAATTATTCTTGTCTTCCACACTGGAATGCCATGTATACATTAGACAACGCTCTACGGTCGTTGCAAACACAAGTAACGACCGTCTACCACAATCAAATAGTCCCGTCTCAAGGAGTCTTCATAGTCCCTCCACGAAGCCGAGACGAAGGCACCATCATCTCGGGCAAAATCGAGCGTCGTCGGAACCTCCCGTCAATCGAGCCCGAACCTGATACCGGCAGAGTACAAGTCTATCGGTACACAGATGCGGCTAAGCACATCATCCAAAAGATGGGCTACGACCTGAAAAGCAATAAAGGCCTAAACTACGGCAAGGGTCGGCATCTTCCTGTCCGGCTTTCGATGCCCAATGGAAAGCCACAGGATTACTATAATCGGACTCGACGGGGGTTAGGCTATGTCACGCCGCCATCAACTCCAGAGAGTTCAGACGCAGAAGACATAGAACATTCCCACTCGTCGGAAGCATCGACGTGGGATTCCGATACCAGTATCGGATCAGTCTTCAGGAAAGTGCTGTCAGCTAACATGACATCGGCGCAACCTCAGAAAGATGAAGGCGAAGACCAACCGCCGGAACCCTTCGAAGAGGAACCCTGGGCTCAACACCTAGGAGAACAATGGGAGTCTCGTTTTGAGTTACGAGAACCTCCTACCGAAGACGAAGTCGAGCAAATCGACCTCGGGGATGGGTCTTCTTCTAAACCCATCTTTATCAGCAAAAGCTTGGAAGGAGAAGACCGAGAATCTTTAGTCCAACTCGCTAAGGAATATATCGACGTCTTCGCCTGGAGCTACGAAGACATGCCGGGTCTCGATCCACAGATCGCGATGCATAGGTTGAACATCTTACCAGATGCCAAACCTATCAAACAACAACAGCGACGCTTTCGCCCGGACATCATAAACGCCATCGATCAGGAGGTGGACAAACTCTTGACCAGTGGCTTCATCCGTGAGGAACAACACCCGGACTGGGAAGCCAACGTCGTTCCTGTCACCAAGAAGAACGGGAAGATACGAGTCTGTATCGACTTCAGGGATCTCAACTCTGCTTGTCCGAAGGATGAATTCCCGCTCCCAATCACCGATGTAATGATTGACAACACATGTGGCTTTGAACGCATGTCCTTCATGGACGGGTATTCAGGCTACAATCAAATCAAGATGTTCTCCGATGACGCAAAACACACGTCATTCAGGACTCCAAAGGGTGTTTTCTGCTACACAGTAATGCCCTTCGGCTTGAAGAACGCCGGTGCAACGTACCAGCGAGCTATGAGCACCATCTTCCGTCAACATCTTCGCAAGACAGTTGAGTGCTATGTTGACGACATCGCAGTCAAAAGCCGCCTCAAAAGAGATCACCTACAGGACCTAAAGACGGTCTTCGATCTCATGCGGGCACATCAACTCAAAATAAACCCCGCTAAATCCTTCCTGGGGGTTTCTAGCGGCAAATTCTTGGGCTTTGTCATCACGGCAAAAGGCATTCATGTCGATCCCGAGAAGACTAAAGCCATCCTTAACATGGACCCTCCGAAGAACCTTCGAGAACTTCGGGGCTTACAGGGACGTTTGGCATACATCCGGAGGTTCATAGCAAACCTCTCCGGTAAATGTCAACCCTTTACTCAGCTCATGAAGAAGGAAGTCTCTTATGTCTGGACAGAGGAGTGCCAAAAGGCTTTCGACGACATCAAGGCTTACTTAACAAGCCCGCCAGTCCTAGTGGCACCTGTCGCCGGTAAACCATTCCTCCTCTACGTCCGTGCCATGGATCATTCCCTCGGCGCTTTGCTGGCTCAAAACAGCGATGCAGGCTACGAGCAAGCAATCTACTACCTCAGTCGAACACTCATCGGGGCCGAACACCGGTACAACCCCGTTGAAAAGGAGTGCTTGGCTTTGGTGTTTGCCATTCAGAAGACTCGTCATTACGTCTCGGGCCAGACAATTCACGTCATCTCCCGAGTCAATCCGCTTAGAGTTCTCATGACGAAGCCAGGGTCATTAAACTCCCGGCTGGCTACATGGGCGATCCTACTAACACCATACAACATGGTGTTTGTCCCGCAGAAGGCAGTCAAGGGTCAAGCTCTGGCTGACTTTTTAGCTGCACACCCCATCCCAGAATCTTCAAAACTCTATGAAGACATCCCGGATGAAGTCCAAGAATCAAACGTCACTGAAGGAAGCCCCGTTTGGCGGATGTTCTTCGATGGCGCTTCAAGAACGGGCCCCAATGGCCAAATCATCGCAGGAGTGGGGGTAGTCTTAGTCTCCCCCGATCAGCTGGTCATCCAGCGCGCATACTCCCTTTCGAAGCCGTGCTCCAACAATGTTGCTGAGTACAATGCACTCGTCATGGGACTCCAGCTAGCACAACAGCTGGGGGTGGATCATCTGGAAGCCTACGGCGACTCGAAACTCGTCGTAAACCAAATTCGAGGGCAATACGAGGTTCGCCATGAAGATTTGATCCCTTACCATGAAGTTGCATTGAACATCATTTCAACCTTCACTGGGTTCTTCATCGAACATGTACCCCGCCTACAAAACTTGGAGGCTGACGCTCTAGCTGGCCTCGCAGCCTCATTGGCCGCGCCCCTTGGGACTCAACACTATGTCACGGTAACTGGCCGAGACTTGATTTGTCCCAGAAACAACCTATGTTTGCAAATGGCTCACGCCATGCCGACAAATACTGGGGTTAATGTCCGAGACTGGAGGTTCCCGTTCATCGACTTCGCTGTCTACGGAATCCTTCCAGAGGACCCGAAGGAAGCCGTCTCAGTCAGGAGACGCTCTCTTCGATTCTACTACGATACAGCCACTAAAACGCTGTACCGACGCTCCTTCGACGGACTTCTCCTTCGATGCCTGTCTAACGAAGAAGCAGCCGAAGCTCTTCGAGAAGCTCATGACGGAACTTGCGGCGCTCACCAACCAGGGCCTAAGTTGCAAGATCGACTGCGACGTATGGGCTACTACTGGCCAACCATGGTTGCCGACGCAGTGGAATATGCTAAGAAGTGCCATGCATGCCAACTTCATGCAGACTTCATACATACACCATCTGAACCTCTACATCCTACAGTCGCCTCCTGGCCATTCGAAGCCTGGGGCATGGACATTGTAGGGCCAATCACCCCTCCTTCATCGAGAGGACACCGCTTCATCCTGGCCATCACCGATTACTTCTTCAAATGGGTGGAAGCAGTCCCACTAGCAGAAGTAAAAAGCTCCAGGGTGGTCAGCTTTATCAAACACCATGTCATTTACCGTTTTGGGGTACCCCGGCGAATCATCCATGACAATGGTCCTCAGTTTATCAGCCACATTTTCAGCAGGTTCTGTGACAAGAATCGCATTCAAAACGTGGCCTCAACCGCCTATAATCCGGCAGCAAACGGATTGGCCGAGGCATTCAACAAAACTATCGTCAGGCTACTCAAAAAAGTCGTGTCATCCAACAAACGCGACTGGGACGAAAAGCTTGGCGAATGCCTTTGGGCCTACCGCACAACGGTACGGACCCCAACAGGCAACACTCCATTCTCCCTGGTCTATGGGAGCGAAGCAGTACTGCCTCTCGAGATACAGATACCTTCGCTCCGCGTGGCAATCATAAACGATCTCACAGAAGAAGACAATCAACGTCGTCGTCTGCGGAAATTGGAGGCACTTGACGAAAAGCGTCTCCTAGCTCAACAACGCATCGAACTTTACCAAGCCCGTATATCACAGGCTTTCAACAAGAAGGTCAAGCAAAGAACTTTCCAAGTTGGCGACCTGGTTTTAGCAGTCAGAAGGCCAATGGTGTTAACTCACAAGACACCAGGGAAGTTCGAGCCCAAATGGGAAGGACCCTTCATCATTGAGACGGTATACTCAAACGGTGCTTACCGGCTCCCCAAACCCAATGGGGACTTGTTCATGATGCCCATCAACGGCAAGTTCCTAAAGAAGTACTACTCTTGACATCCTCCAAGACATGTATTTCCCCAAACAACCTCTTTTCACAAAATCAATCGCTTCCGGAACCCAGCTGTTCCGTGGCATCCTTCCGTAGAAAGATAACCACGTCCACATTACCTCTGAGTTGTCTCTCTACATCCTACAAAGTGGAACCTTACACTTCGTGAGCTTACGCTATCCTTCATGTTTACCACGTCCATATTACCTCTGAGTAAACATCCCGTACAAACAACTCCTGCGTTGTCGTACATTGATCGCAGAACTTCCACGTCCACATTACCTCTGAGTTGTTCAGCGTATCCCCCAGGATCATTCCTACCACGTCCATAAACACCTCTGAGTAGGAAGATTCTATCATTTGAACCTAATGATTGCCATGTCCATATTACCTCTGAGCAAACATGTTGGTTCCTTTATACTTATTATCTGTACCTAAAAACCAAGGTGCGCAAAAGATAATAGGTCCACATAAATCATCAAGTTCATGAAATCAAAAATGAACACATCAAAGAGATAGTGTATTTCTTTATTTTTTTTTAAAAAAAAAGAGTACAGAAATACGCTATTTCCCCAGCAAGAGTTGCAAAAAACACATAAAAAAGAAGAGAAGCTACAATCCCCGATCCTCCCCAGGGTGGGACGAGAGTTCTCTGACTCGACATCTCAGGTCGGCAGTGCGAGTTTCCACAGTCGCCTGGACTCGCAGCTCGGCTTCTTGACGCATTAACCCGACAGCCTCAGCGGAAGTTTTACTCTCATACTTCTCATCAAGCTGTCGTCGCTGCTGAGCCAAAGCAAGGGTCCGCTGAGTAAGAGTCGTTTCCTCCTGCTTGAATGCCACGTGTTCAGCCAGGACACGCTCAGCCTCTAGTTGAAGTTGGGCCCGCTGGTCTTCAAGACGGCGCATCTGAGCATCAACCTCTGCGATGTTAGCATCCACCGCAGCCCGCTTCACCGTCGTCTTCTTCATAGATTGAGACAGCTGCTCCGCCGCAGTCTCAGTCCCAGCCACTTCACGCTCCTAACTGCTCACCTCGGCTCGATGGGAAGCCTCGATCTCAGCCATCGACTTTCCTATCTCTGCATCAAGACCGAGAGGTTATTTCGTTGGATGCGCTGCAGTTCCGCGAGCCGCTCGTCCAGCTCCATCACCGAAACCTCCAGAATTTCAGCCATATGGTCATGGCCCTGGTGAGTGCGGATCAGCTCGATACAAGGCATTGCCAAAGCTTTTGCTGTCGCAAAGCTCCTCTTGCCATCCATCACTGCAGATACTCCTTTCTCCAGCATTTTGTACACTCCCTCGACGAGGAACTTCACATACTCGTCGGCATCCGCCAGCACCTGCGGCGTCATAGCAGGAGTGGGAGCTACTTACAGTTTGCGGACCGGAGGAAGATCCGCAACCTCGATCTGAGAGGTTTGAACCTCGGCAGCAATAGGCTCTTCATCAACAGGGCCAGACTGCTAGCCCGAGGTGCCGAAGGAACAGAAGAGCCGGCACATGCGTCGTGATAGTACCCCAAGTAAAGCAACAGAGGGTTCCACACCCTTACCCTTCTCAAGCCCGGAGACATCACCGACGTCAACGGCCACCTCTCTACCCCCGACGTTCTATCAGCATCAGCTACCCCCCCGGCAAAACGGGAGATCAACATTTATCTCCTGGCCAGCCCCAGAGACAAGACCGGCAGAAGGGTCTCACTCTTCTCAATCCCTCTACGGGACAAATCTGTCGCTACCGCCTGATCGGTAGCCATCTCTATGTCCATGGTTGAAGCCAAGGAAGGATTCGGCAATGATTCAGCCGACCTCCCTTCATCATGACAAGAGGGGAATCAACCCTCT
>JANAVB010007798.1:2007582-2076906 GCA_029216955.1 Iris pallida | reverse complement strand
TTTCCTATCTCTGCATCAAGACCGAGAGGTCATTTCGTTGGATGCGCTGCAGTTCCGCGAGCCGCTCGTCCAGCTCCATCACCGAAACCTCCATAATTTCCGCCATATGGTCATGGCCCTGGTGAGTGCGGATCAGCTCGAACAAGGCATTGCCAAAGCTTTTGCTGTCGCAAAGCTCCCCTTGCCATCCACACTGCGAGACTCCTTTCTCCCAGCTTTTGTACACTCCCTCGACGAGGAACTTTCACATACTCGTCGGCATCCGCCAGCACCTGCGGCGTCATAGCAGGAGTTGGGGGAGCTACTACAGTTTGCGGACTGGAGGAAGATCTGCCAACCTCGATCTGAGAGGTTTGAACCTCGGCAGCAATAGGCTCTTCATCAACAGGGGCCAGACTGCTAGCCCGAGGTGACGAAGGAACAGAAGGAGCCGGCACATGCGTCGTGATAGTACCCCAAGTAGAAGGAGCAGCAGAGGGTTCCACACCCTTACCCTTCTCAAGCCCGGGAGACATCACCGACGTCAACGGCCACCTCTTCTACCCCCGACGTTCTATCAGCATCAGCTACCTCCCCCGGCAAAACGGGAAGATCAACATTTATCTCCTGGCCAGCCCCAGGAGACAAGACCGGGCAGAAGGGTCTCACTCTTCTCAAATTCCCTCTACAGGGACAAAATCTGTCGCTACCGCCTGATCGGTAGCCATCTCTATGTCCATGGTTGAAGCCAAGGAAGGATTCGGCAATGATTCAGCCGACCTCCCTTCATCATGACAAGGAGGGGAATCAAACCCTCTCCTCTATCCCTACTGCTTCTGCTACCCCCGCAACAGACTCCTGCAGCTCCGGAGCGGTGTCATCGGAAGATGATGAACTCCATTCCTCTTCATCACCAGGAAGCTGCGCACTTGCTAAACCTTCGATATGTGAAGCCTCCGCTGTGGCCTTCGCCACCTCGGAAGCTGCTGCACCCTCAGGTTCCCTCCTGACCGGAACCTCCACGATAACAGTATCCTCCGGATCTTCCTCCATGAGAGACATTATTGTCGGCGGGATACGCACTCCAGACGAGCTCGCCATCTCTTCTCGCCTACTCCCACCGACTTTGGAGTATGAGGTTTTCTTTTTAGCGGCTCCTACAAAAGAAGATGGGATCTCGTAAGTGGCGGAACCAAAATCAGATTTAGTAGGATGTCCTTACCTCTTCGGACGCCGAATCCGATGACACCGTCGGTAACGATGCCTTCTTTCTGCTTCTTCGACACAAGAGATTCAGCCCCTGTATCTGTACATCGTTTCGGTCGATCGCCCGAGGGTTCTGCTTGTGATGCGGAGGGGGCACTCCGTTGACCCACCCCTGACGGACGATGCGGCCGAGCCTTCCCTGGCGTATCCCCAGTCGCTGCTAACTGGGTGCCTGCGATAAGGCTGGTCTCCCTGTCATATTCGGAGGGCGGGGCAGCCATAACACAGTAAAATTTGGCGGCCGAGTAAAGAATGGGCGGCCGCGGATCGGGGACGGGCAACGTAAAACGAGCTCCGGTACATCCGGCATTATAGTAATGCCAAGCTCGTGCACCGTCCAACAAACTTCCAACATACCCTAAGGTATTACTGGGGTTATCCAACATCATCTGAGGATAACCAAATTGCCGCGCAAAACGGCTCGGCAAGTACGGTTCCAGGTAGCACTGATTCCGGTTCCGGTATACCAGATGGGACGGCCGGATATTTTGTAACCAGCGGAATCCCCATTGAGGCAGAGTGGTAGTACCTTCACCCAGGTCCCATAAATCCTCGTTGGCCTCAAAACCCAAATAGATGGGACCAACTTTGGTGATCTCCCAACCCTGAAGACGGGATAAAACCTTTCTACAAACCGGGACACCAGTATACGACCAGCTCCTCCGATGGAAACGACGAAAGAATGCATCTCCAGCCTTATAATCTCCTTCCGAGCCTGGGCTCATCACACTGGGATGATGCAGAATCAGCCATCCCATCAAATAGTGAAATGGCAGTTCGGCGCGCGGGAAGTTATTGTTTCGGCCTCTGTCATGAATCACATTTCCAGCAAACTCTCTCAAACCTCGCTGCAGGTTACATACCATTGCGGGAAGAAGAGCCAAACGCCGACCGAAAACCTGTTTCACGGCTGGCAGGATTAAGTTTCGGGTTACCCTCTCTACGGCACCGGATCCGCCCGCAAATACGCAATCCCGGAGCCATATCATCAGGTAGGATGCCAACACCGCCTTGGGTGACATCCGAAAAGCAAGATGCCAGAAGCAGCTGTAGGAGCGTGCATCTGACTGCTGGTCCTCATTTTCTCGGGGATTTTTCTCCCCTAACCTGCTCATTTCGGACAACACTTCGCTATGAGAGAGCGCCGGTGGAGTGGAAAATTGTGAGGGATCCTCCTTGTCTTGTCTAAAGACATGATCTCTCCAAGCGGTCACATGAGGCTGCGTCCCGTTCCTATCCCGTCTCTGCATATAGTAATGATGACTCGCCACTTCCTTGAAGACGGCCGTCATCTCCTCAGCCCTGTCCCCCAGGATTTGAAGTTCCTCGTTGGTGGGAAAGTACTCTTCATAGGGTTCCGACCCCCAAGGGAGTTTTGATACCTCGTACATCTCATGAAGTGCGAACCCTAATTCCCCCACCGGGGTAAAGAAGGTCCCGGTATGGATATCAAACATCTCCAGGAATGCGAGGAACATGTGCCTATTAAGATCAACACCTGCCTGGGTAGCACGGATCGCGGCAGTCAACCCGATCTCTCGGAGCTCAGTCTGAAACCGTGACAAAATCCAGAGCGTCAGTTTATTCCATTTGGAGACGTAATGGCACCAACCCTCCACCCGAAACTCTCCTGTCGGGTAGGAACGTTCCATCAAAAACATACGATGTGTAAAAGTCGAAGCACTATAAGCAAACATATCAATGGGTACATTACTGAAGAGGCTCCCAGGACGTAAAGTCTGCCAAGTGTAAGAAGACCCAGACCGTACAACGGTCAAAGCATCCCTTTGGTCGGAAGTAGAATCAATTTGGATGACACCAGTCATCGCTCCCCCCTGAGAAGGGGTAGGCTCCCAAGACATTCTCCTCTGGGAAACAAGGTGACAGAAGGACGTCAAAGGCCACTGACGTTCAAGTTGCTTAACAGTCATATGCACTCCATTCGCAGTAAAGAACCAGTCCTCCTTGACCTTCAGTACTGACGAATCAGTAGAAGTGAGACGGTCTCCAAACAGGAACTCAGGCTTCAAGAAGGTCACTTTATCAGATGTGGAGGGTTTAATGACTCCGCGCTCTATCATCCGTTTGAGGAACCAATACTGCTGTTCACGGATTAGGGTCATTCTCTCAGGAGGCTGATCCAGCATAAGAGCATCTTGAGCAGGGTTTATCACTTCCTCGTTATGCTCTACTCCCATTTGGTTGAAGGCAGCCTCCAAGAAAACTTCACTCAAAGGCGGGATTGCCATCGACACTAGTAAAAAAATCAGAAAAAAGTCAGAAGAGAACACACAAATGTGTCTAAAGGAGAAAACTGCGGCGCATCACCAGGGTTTAAACCCATGCGCGTCAGCAGTATAGCCTCGGCGCATCATCAGGGTTTGAACCCATGCGCGTCAGCAGTATAGCCTCAGCGCATCACCAGGGTTTAAACCTATGCGCGTCGGCGGGCAAAGGCCGCGGCACATCATTAAAGACTCAAGGCCTATGTGCGTTGGCGTACGGACAATGAGACTTACCAACCACCTCCGGCCGAACTTCGACAGGCCGACGAGGAACGATAGCCGCCGCAACTTCCGTGGGCTCCTTCGCTTTCTCCTTCCCCTTGCCGGCAGCGCCGCGAGGAGTCTTGGGAGCCATTCTCTCGAAGAAGGAGAAGTTAGGGTTTTGAGGAGGAAACTCTAAAGAAGCAGAGGCACAGAGAAGAAGAACTCTTTCTCTCTCCGACTCTTACTTATTTATAGGGCATGGTCGCACGCGTAAACAGATGACGTATGATCTCAGCCGTCGCCTCGGGTTCTGCAAGGATAGCAGCAAATAAAACCAAAAGATCATCATTAATCTTTTCGGTTACCGAGGCATCATCATCATCAACTGAGAAGAGCATGCGCCCGAACAAGCATGCGCCCAGAAATCATGCGCCCTGACCTCCATGCTTCTTATTTCAAAGTATTCCAAAACTTATTCAAAAGTTTTGAAAACTTTGAAGGGGGTCTTGTAGAAGCATGGAATTTCACAACCAGAAAGCCCATGCGCCAGACACTACACGCGCCAGAACTCAGACGAAGAACTTCACAGCAAAGTCAATAACTATAGACATTTGAAGAAGGACTTTTTATTTATATATAAAAGTCTATTACATGTCTAGAAAAGGCTGTACAAAGGAGAATTTCTACAAAGGAAAGAGCCTAAGACTACAGCCAGCGGCCATCATGCGCCTTCAGATAAGGGCAGCAGCCACCATGCGTCTCCAGATAGGCGCAGCATCACTATGCGCCACCAGTAAGGCGCAGCAGATATCATGCGCCTCCATCCAGGCGCATCCCATCATCTCTCCAGCAGCTCAGTTATGTGCATCCCTTCGGCCAAATTCTTCCAGCCAGGCTCACCTGGCCGAGCAGAGCCCAGTTATGTGCCGCTCTTCCAACCAGGCTCGCCCGATAAGCTTCGACACAAAGCATTTAACCCTCTGTCTGGAACCAAGGAAGAGAAGAGCACCGCAAATGCTGTGGCCAGGGAAGGCTTCGAAAGAGCCTCCAAAGCCGAAGGAAGACCGTGATCGAAACCACGGCTAAAGGAGCAGCTTTCGACACGATCAAAGTGGGGAAACCCCACTTTGCAGGAAGAAAGAGCCTTGCACCGCCATTTCGATCTACGGCTCTTCCAGAATAACGGAGACGAGGCTCGAACATCCCTATCTTTGGATGCAACAGGCACCTTCCGCCTGCCTCAGAAGCCCTCGACTCCGTCTTTTGGATGTAACAGTCACCTTCAAGTGCATCAAAGACAACGCAGCGTCTCATCTTCACCCTCGGGAGCACTTCGTCAGCAGAAAGCACCCGTATGTTCAAGTTCATATTGGAAGTACGTGAGGGAATGAGAAGCAAATCTTCTCTCCATGCCACTATTTATAGGCCGGGCAGATCAAACCCACGCGCCAAGTGGATGGCCCTCCGAATTCTGTGCAATAAATTTACATTAAATGGATGAACCGGACGCCTCGAATTCAGCCAGACGGCTATTTATAGTACTCGAAGAGCGAGACAGCTGCATCATTAAAAGACATGTCCGATGCGCCAGCCAGACAGCGCATCACACGGACGCGCCCTTCGGCATTAGGCGCATCACACAGACGCGCCCTACAGTACTCGGCGCATTATAGAGGGTGCGCCCCCACACATCTCCATACCGAGTGGAACGCCAACCGACGCGCCCACTCAGCTGTCCATCGAATGTCACCAACATTAAATGCTGAACTGACAGAGTTGGCAGCACGCCTCCCAAAGTCTGAACAGTTCACAACTTTATTCAGAAAACGAAGCGTCGGCAACGTCAGCATCATCATGACTCTATTCCGACGGCTACTGCCACGTGGCCACCCGCATGCGCCTCTACGACCATGCGTCCACACCCGCATGCGCCTCTACGGCCATGCGTCCAAACCAGCATGCGCCTCAAAAGCCATGCGCCTCAGACCCTTCACTGATCCCTAAAGACAGAAGAAGAGTCTCCGGTTGAAGTTTTGCATGCGCCTCAAAAGCCATGCGCCCCAGACTGATCTCTGATCCCGAAAGACAGAAGGAAAGTCGCCTGCATGCGCCTCAAAAGCCATGCGCCCCAAATAGTTTGTAACTCCTAAAGGTTATGAGCCGCAGCCTCCTCCTGCGCCCAATCCAAGGCGCAGCCCACCAGATCACTCCTCTCCACCAAATCCGAGATCTTCGAACCATGAGTCGACGACACGTGTCTTTTGACTCAACTCATCCAAGATTTCAGCAACGGAAAGATCTTCTCCCTGCTACGTGCCGACTCACAACAGCAGTATGAAGAGTTCTCCCCCTCGATCAGGGTGCAGCATCCATGCGCCTCCATCAGCAACCTCCACGTGGCATTCCCACACCGGCGCATCCTACATGCACACATGAGCAGCCAGCCTGCAAAACTATAAATAGAAGGATCATCTCCTTCACACACACACAGAGACTCAGAACATAAGACTCACAGAGAATCCACAACAGAGAATCACCGGAGAGGCAGTTCTAGACACTCAACGTCTTCCTCCTCTCAGCAAGCTCCAGCACCCAGAGCAATCAACACCTTCAGAGAACCGATAACCGCCGTCAGCCGGTCAACGGAGTCAACGCATTACCACTCGCTCCATTGGCACTAAGGACCCAGCTTAAACAAAAGTGTACTCCTAGGACTACATCTAAGTCCTATATTGTATCACTGTTCTGTTTGTATTAAGATTTCAATCAAAACAATTTTAATGGCAAAAATGTTCCACATGTTCACTCATGTACATCATGTTCAACCTAAGCCAATTACATGCCATCTCGTACTCTAAATCACTAGTCACTTATAGTTCTTACTTATCATGTATATATTTTCAGTTATCAAATATCTTTCCTGTTTTCATGTACATCTTCTTACAGCGTTTCATGTATCTTACTCTATTGCTTACTTTATATTCTCTGCCATGATATGAACTGCATGAGATGTACTGTGCTCGCTCCTGTCCTGACTGGACCTGTTGATAAATTTTACAGATAGCCTGGAGGTTGCCTGCTAGCCTAGAGGAGACACAGTAGAGGTTGTATAGATAGCTAGGGTTTTGCTCATAGTTTATTTCCAGTTGTCTTGAGTTGTATTTATGGATTACTGTATTTGAGCTTTGAGATGTATTTCTGGGTTTGTGTATCTTAGACACTTAGACTTCTATCTGCTGTATCTCTTTTGGATTTCATGTTTTATCTATCTTTATCATGCTCTACCTTAGATGTGTTTGAGGCTGTATCTTCTATGTTACCTCCATTCGGAGAGTATATACTGTACAGGTACCTTTATTTTGTTAGATGTTTGACCTAGGACATCGTTCTACCGCCGACACTGCGGCATAGGCTGGACGCTGTTACGTACTCGTACCCTCACGGTGGGTGCGGGTCGTGACACATTTTTAGTGGTGGCCCATGCAGGTCGAGTTTGTATAGTGGTGTTCGAACTAGAGTACCACTACAGCCTGCAGTAGGATTAGGATATATTTTAAAGGTACTCAATCACAGTTAGGATCCCTCGAGAGATTCCTGGGACGACCCTTGAGAATCTTATTTTAACTTCGATTTGAAAAACTCTTCTTCGCTTGATTTGATTTATCTTTACTTTCAATTGTTGAACTTGATTATGATGATGATTGTGGAATTTTGAATCTTGATGTTAGCAGTTGCATCCGAGTTTGTATTTATATGATTTGATGAATTTTTGTTCATATTTTGAATCTTGATGTTCGTTGATAAATTTGATTTTTGGGTATTCATTGTTGATTTAATTTAATTTTTGTCAAGATGAAATTATATGGGCTAGGTCATCTATGTTATGGAATCTAGTCTTCTACAGTCACATTAGCCAGCATGGTGAGGACATATAGTCTGACTTGGATATATTTTTCGGGTGTGGGAATTTAAGATTTTTGCAGCCAGGCTAGCGGCATCGCGAAAATGTTAAATACCATGATTCTAGAGGTATGTGCCTAAGTCGAGGACTCTGTGATTATCGTAGCCTTGCTTACTAGTATGACGAGGATTTAGAGCACCATAATTTTGGATAGACGCATATAATTATCAGATTGTACCTTAAATATTTTTGAACATATTTTCACTACTTTTGTTCAGTCTTTCAAAAAAAAAGAGAAAATTTTTGTTTTGTTTCTCATTATTTAACTTAGTAGTAGCTTTGGCTGTTGTTATAAACCTTGTGTGACTTCTTACTATGAATTTCTTCTTAATGTAATGAATCGATGATTTTGCTAGACCTTATCTTGGATTTGATAGTTTAGCTCTGGATTTCAAAATGGTTCCTTCTTTAAACAGATAAGCAGAATAGATTTTATCGTTATTTCCTTCTTGCTATTATTCTTGTATTAAATAACAATAATAATAATAATAAAACTGTCTTGATTATACCAATCACCTACTTTGCAATCTTGGTA
This sequence comes from Iris pallida, assembly GCA_029216955.1. Classification (NCBI taxonomy): domain Eukaryota; kingdom Viridiplantae; phylum Streptophyta; class Magnoliopsida; order Asparagales; family Iridaceae; genus Iris; species Iris pallida. The sequence goes on along the minus strand of JANAVB010007798.1, from coordinate 2,068,676 downwards.
GGAATCTAAATGTTGGTCTTGTTATGGAACTTAATTTTTTTTTTAATATTGGGACATGAGAATATATATATAGTGGACACAGACTCTTTGCCGGACACGTATGCATGCTACACTTGATTTTTCACCTATCTAAATACATATTAATATGTTGTTGATGTTTAAATTATCAAAATCCCAATATTTCTGGTTTTCTGCTTTTCCAGTTTAAATTCGTAATTCAAATATAGGTTTCATGTTGTTAGTTTTGTTTACATCACTGCACATGTATGTTATACATAGGGTTTCAATTCAAAAAAAATTAGTTGAGTTTGTGTTTGAAATTGTCAAATATAAGACTATGTGTATATTAACCCTTAATGCTGGATTTCAAATGTTTTTATTTTTTTTAAAATGTAATATTTTAGAGCTTTGTACATTGTTGTATGTAGGTATATGATGTTAGGTTTATACTATTACATGTTAGGTTGTGATAAACATTGGGTTGGTTAATATTACACTGGTTTAAATGTTAGCTTATTTCAGATTCTTGTATGTAAATGCTGAACTAAAACTGGTCTAACCTTTCATTACTAAAGCTATAACCCTGTATAGTGACATCCACACTCTAACATAGTATACACTGCCATGTAACCTAACCCTTCCTCTCTATGTTATGTTCATATATCTATATAGATATATATAGAGTTTATGCATACATGTTATAATGTATATAGATACATAACTAAATCTCTACCTCTTTATATATACATATATACATGGTTAGCCATGCATGTTATGAGCAAATGAGTTGTGTATTGTAGATTGTTTAACCAATATGTCATGATTAGTGTAACTTGATAGTTATTGTTTGAAACCCAAATCGTCATATGCACTTTCATGTATATTTCACATACACACACGCCTATTATCTAACCATATGAACATGTCCACATACACCCATACACACACGAACTACATAACTTGTACATAATGCTAGCTTTTTCCTCTCTAACGCTATATATATAAATATATTATGATTGGATTTTCATGCAATTGGCTTACATTCTTTAACTTTTGATTTTGATTTTCTTGAATAGTACCCCTTATTAGATAAATGGTAGTTAACTTTATTTTATTTTGATAAGTACCAGTTTTCATCTAGGATGGTAGACTGTCTTATAGTCTTGATGATTGTTATTTCTATATCTTTTCTAGTTTAGCACCCTAGATTGCTTGTGTGTTTTGATACCCTATGACCGTTTTGGTTTAGCATGACTAGTATACCTAGATGAGACTTTTACTACCACCGTATGCCATGATCCTGTATGTCATCCTTTTAAATCGTATGATTGTTTAAGTTCTGAGACTTTGATTGTGGGGGGTTTGACCTAGAAGGAGTGTGAACATTTTAATTTCGAGGACAAAATTTTTCTAAGGTGGGTAGACTTGTAACTCCCAGTTTTCTAAAATGAGAGTAATTTTTAAATTTTGTAATTTTAATCATTTATTGATTTGACATTTAAATCTTGATATGATTTTTGGTAATTTTTAAATTATTTTAAAACTATTTAAATCATGACTTGTGATTGTGATATTTTGCTAGTGAAACACTAGAGACTGTTTGACCTAGAGCCTAACCATGTGATTAGGATATTTTAAGTCATTTCTGGCCGAAGAATATTTTGCATTTGACCTCTTTGAATTATTTTGATATTTATTGTGTTAGTGATGGTTAATTTTGACCTTTGATATGTGTGATTTTGTGATAATTTTGTGTCCGTATCGGACACGTATCAGTTTTTATTTACAAATGTTTGATGTGCCTCAAAGAAATTTTTGTTATTGCTGATTTTTTTTGAAAAGTATTTGAATGAGATTGTTTTCTGCATGTATTTCCTGTGATTGCTTTGTTTTAATTTCGAGGACGAAATTTTTTTAAGGTGGATAGATTTGTCACCCCCAGTTTTCATAAACAGGGGTATTTTTGTCATTTTATATTTTTGAATATTTTTAAAATTTATTTTATTATTTATGATATTATTTTGGGGTTGAAATTTATTTTATTATTTATGATATTGTTTTGGGGTTATTTAAGTCGGGTTCGAATTTCAACTCAATCCGACTTGAAACGGGGACCCGGGGGTAGTTTGACTCTAGTGGGACCCACACACTACTTAGGCATGGCCCACATGATATTAATTTTATTCCACATGATATTAATTTTAGTTAGTAGTTAGACTAATTATTTATGGATAGGTTTAGTTTCATTAGAGACTTAAAACTAGACTAAATTGACCTCAACCTTTAACCTATTCCTAATTTAAATCAAATAGATTAGTGGAGGGCATTTTGGACATTCAAATAGGGGACATCTCACCATTTTTGGGCAGCCACCTATGGGGGGGATAAGGAGTGAGTCACTCCTTCATTCATTTGTTTTCATCCACTTTCTCTCTCTTGTTCTTCCCCAAATTAATTTAGAGATGAACCTCCATTAATTTTATCTCCAAAAAAAATCCCTTCTTCTACCAAATCTTCTTCATTTCTCCTCTACTCCATGGTTAGAGGGTGCTAGCCAAGTTTGGGAGGATTCGGAGCTCGTTCGTGTCCTTTTAGAATCTCTACGTGTCGGTGTCGTGTCGGAAGGATTTTTCTTTGAATCTCTCTTCCGTAAGGTATAATCTCTCCTCTAATCCATCCCTACATGCATATAGGAATATTTTGAACCCATAGGAATGACCCCCATGGTTGTATCTCAATTTGTGTCCATTTGAAGGTCATAGGAGTGTCCTTTGTGTTGTGGTTGTGTTCATGTGGAAAAACCCCAAATTTGGACACAATATGTGTTGTTGTCATGTATGAATGAATTATTACATGTTTAATCTCATATTTTTGTATTGGAGATGTGTTCTATAGTGTCTTATATATATATATATATATATATATATATATATATATATATATATATATATATATATATATATATATATATATATATATTTTATATATATATATATATTAGTGTAGAGAGTGAGTTCTTGATATATTATGTTATATACTTGTGTTTCTTTTGTCTCAAACTACCTAAATTCGTCATAATATTTATCCACGTTTTTAGTAGCAATAGCAACTTAGAAATATCATAACTTTTAGCTTAAAACTCCGATTTATCTTCCTTTTTTTAAAAGAACCGTATCAGAGTTAGCTTTCCAAATATATATATTTTAATAAGCCAAATTCGTTATGAAATTTTTGTAAAATTATTTGAGTGTCAGCTGTACGAAAGACGAACGCGTTTCGGTGTTTTTGCGATTTCGGGAGCTTTCGGACACGAAAATGCGATCCGTTTAAAGTTTCGAAAAGCTAACACAAAGATATATAACATATTTTAATCCTAGAATTTAATGATTTCTTAATTTATACAGTATTGGTTTTAAGTAGAAGATTACTATACGACATATACATTTTGTATATCCTTGTATGTACAAATATGTATATATGCATGTATATATATATATATATATATATATATATATATATATATATATATATATATATATATGTGTGTGTGTGTGTGTGTGTGTGTGTGTGTGTGTGTTAAGAGAATGTAATATAATATAGAGTATGCATAAATGATATAATGTATGAAAGTATATAATGTATTCAAATATGTATATATAGGTGCATGAATGAATGAATGAATGCAATGCATGAATGAATGGATGAAATACAAGCATGTGGGTAATGCAAGGTATTGAAACATGTATGCAAGTATCCATATGTAAGTAAGTAACGTAATCAAGTATGAATGTATGCTATATATGAATGCCAACATGATAGGAATGTATGATGCCATATTAGCACTTAGCACCATGTTCATATGTTAAAACCCCCTTATACATGTTGACAGTAACCTCAAGCATGAATACACATAAAACCTACTTATTGTTATGAGTAAACCCTTTGATGTATAAATAAACCCTTTTGTTATGATTAACACCCACACACACATGCTAAACCTATGCTTTACATGTTATTTCTTCTATGTGACACAATGAACCCTTGCTAAATGTTATCCTTCTAACATAACCCCCTCACACTTGAACACATTGTACTGCTATGTACACATTGCCATATCCACATTCATGTATCACTCACTCCTTGTCTTTATGCACCTTGCTTGTAATAAAATATATATGAATATATATGTAATGTGTGTTTGATAACTTATGTAGCTTTGTGATTTTGTGTGAGTGTTAGTCTAGGCTTGGTTAGGCCTAATGAGACTTGTTAGCCTAGGTTTAGACCTAGTACTGCCTAGTTAACCTAGTTTGACTAGTACGGTAGACCAGAGTTGACCAAGAGTTGAATTTGACCTAGATTGACTTAGAATTATGTAGATTGTATTATAATTTCAATTACCATATAAATTGAACTCTTTATAACCTGTGTTGCTATAACTAGGACTCTGTGACTCCAGTTGGCCATCTTTTCATATCAGCTGTTCAGGATATCAGGCGAGTACATTCTCTGATTGTTTTATACTTGTCACGACTTATATTCTCGCTCTAGATTACTTTTACTTGATGCTGTCACGTTATCATCACAGATTGGTACTATATGGATCTCTTCTTGGGATGTTATTCTCCTTAGCGGGCGCATCGAATACTTTATGACATGTGTTTCATGTACATCATGTATTCCTTGCTTCTGCGTTATTCATGTACACTCATGTTCTTTCATGTTCTTTCATGTACGTTCATGTACTTTCATGTTCTTTCATGTACGCTCATGTTTCCTCATGTGTTTTCTGTGTAACCAAAACATCATGTCCGTAACGTAACTGGACTGGATCCTTGTGTATTGATTGTGGGTAGGGGTGAGTATAAATGGTCATGTAATTTACCCATCATGTTCAGTCTATTACTTTTTATGTTTTATCATGTACAACACAGCCTTATTGGCTGATGCTCCACATGTTCACTCATGTACATCATGTTTAACCTAAGCCAATTATATGCCATCTCGTACTCTAAATCACTAGTCACTTACAGTTCTTACTTATCATGTATATATTTCCAGTTATCAAATATCTCTCCTGTTTTCATGTACATCTTCTTACAGCGTTTCATGTATCTTACTCTATTGCTTGCTTTATATTCTCTGCCATGATATAAACTACATGAGATTTACTGTGCTCGCTCCTGTCCTGACTGGACCTGTTGATAAATTTTACAGATAGCCTGGAGGTTGCCTGCTAGCCTAGAGGAGACACAGTAGAGGTTGTATAGATAGCTAGGGTTTTGCTCATAGTTTATTTCCAGTTGTCTTGAGTTGTATTTATGGATTACTGTATTTGAGCTTTGAGATGTATTTCTGGGTTTGTGTATCTTAGACACTTAGACTTCTATCTGCTGTATCTCTTTTGGATTTCATGTTTTATCTATCTTTATCATGCTCTACCTTAGATGTGATTAAGACTGTATCTTCTATGTCACCTCCATTCGGAGAGTATATACTGTACAGGTACCTTTATTTTGTTAGATGTTCGACCTAGGACATCGTTCTACCGCCGATACTGCGACGTAGGCTGGGCACTGTTACGTACTCGTACCCTCACGGTGGGTGTGGGTTGTGACACGTTTTTAGTGGTAGCCCATGCAGTCGAGTTTGTGTAGTGGTATTCGAACTAGAGTACCACTACAGCCTGCAGTAGGATTAGGATATATTTTAAAGGTACTCAATCACAGTTAGGATCCCTCGAGAGATTCCTGGGACGACCCTTGAGAATCTTAGTTTAACTTCGATTTGAAAAACTCTTCTTCGCTTGATTTGATTTATCTTTACTTTCAGTTGTTGAACTTGATTATGATGATGATTGTGGAATTTTGAATCTTGATGTTAGCAGTTGCATCCGAGTTTGTATTTATATGATTTGATGGATTTTTGTTCATATTTTGAATCTTGATGTTCGTTGATAAATTTGATTTTTGGGTATTCATTGTTGATTTAATTTAATTTTTGTCAAGATGGAATTATATGGGCTAGGTCATCTATGTTATGGAATCTAGTCTTCTACAGTCACATTAGCCAGCATGGTGAGGACATATAGTCTGACTTAGATATATTTTTCGGGTGTGGGAATTTAAGATTTTCGCAGCCAGGCTAGCGGCATCGCAAAAATGTTAAATATCATGATTCTAGAGGTATGTGCCTAAGTCGAGGACTCTGTGATTATCGTAGCCTTGCTTACTAGTATGACGAGGATTTAGAGCACCATGATTTTGGATAGACGCATATAATTATCAGATTGTACCTTAAATGCTTTTGAACATATTTTTACTACTTTTGTTCAGTCTTTCAAAAAAAAAGAGGAAATTTTTGTTTTGTTTTGTTTCTCATTATTTAACTTAGTAGTAGCTTTGGCTGTTGTTATAAACCTTGTGTGACTTCTTACTATAAATTTCTTCTTAATATAATGAATCGATGATTTTGCTAGACCTTATCTTGGATTTGATAGTATAGCTCTGGGTTTCAAAATGGTTCCTTCTTTAAACAGATAAGCAGAACAGATTTTATCGTTATTTCCTTCTTGCTATTATTCTTGTATTAAATAACAATAATAATAATAATAAAACTGTCTTGATTATACCAATCACCTACTTTGCAATCTTGGTAGGAATCTAAATGTTGGTCTTGTTATGGAACTTAATTTTTTTTTTAATATTGGGACATGAGAATATATATATAGTGGACACAGACTCTTTGCCGGACACGTATGCATGCTACACTTGATTTTCCACATATCTAAATACATATTAATATGTTGTTGATGTTTAAATTGTCAAAATCCCAATATTCCTGGTTTTCTGCTTTTCCAGTTTAAATTCGTAATTCAAATATAGGTTTCATGTTGTTAGTTTTGTTTACATCACTGCACATGTATGTTATACATAGGGTTTCAATTCAAAAAAAAATTAGTTGAGTTTGTGTTTGAAATTGTCAAATCTAAGACTATGTGTATATTAACCCTTAATACTGGATTCCAAATGTTTAGTTCAATTTGCTGTTTTATTTTTTTAAAATATAATATTTTAGAGCTATGTACATTGTTGTATGTAGGGATATGATGTTAGGTTTATACTATTACATGTTAGGTTGTGATAAACATTGGGTTGGTTAATATTACACTGGTTTAAATGTTAGCTTATTTCAGATTCTTGTATGTAAATGCTGAACTAAAACTGGTCTAACCTTTCATTACTAAAGCTATAACCCTGTATAGTGACACCCACACTCTGACATAGTATACACTGCCATGTAACCTAAACCTTCCTCTCTATGTTACGTTCATATATCTATATAGATATATATAGAGTTTATGCATACATGTTATAATGTATATAGATACATAACTAAATCTCTACCTCTTTATATATACATATATACATGGTTAGCCATGCATGTTATGAGCAAATGAGTTGTGTATTGTAGATTATTTAACCAATATGTCATGATTAGTGTAACTTGATAGTTATTGTTTGAAACCCAAATCCTCCTATGCACTTTCATGTATATTTCACATACACACACGCCTATTATCTAACCATATGAACATGTCCACATACACCCATACACACACGAACTACATAACTTGTACATAATGCTAGATTTTTCCTCTCTAACGCTATCTATATAAATATATTGTGATTGGATTTCCATGCAATTGGCTTTCATTCTTTAACTTTTGATTTTGATTTTCTTGAATAGTACCCCTTATTAGATTAATGGTAGTTAACTTTATTTTATTTTGATAAGTACCAGTTTTCATATAGGATGGTAGACTGCCTTACAGTCTTGATGATTGTTATTTCTGTATCTTTTCTAGTTTAGCACCCTAGATTTCTTGTGTGTTTTGATACCCTATGACCGTTTTGGTTTAGCATGACTAGTATACCTAGATGAGACTTTCACTACCACCGTATGCCATGACCCTGTATGTCATCCTTTTAAATCTTATGATTGTTTAAGTTATGAGACTTTGATTGTGGGGGTTTGACCTAGAAGGAGTGAACATTTTAATTTCGAGGACAAAAATTTTCTAAGGTGGGTAGACTTGTAACACCCAGTTTTCTAAAATGAGGATAATTTTAAAATTTTGTAATTTTAATTATTTATTGATTTGACATTTAAATCTTGATATAATTTTTGGTAATTTTTAAATGATTTTAAAACTATTTAAAATCATGACTTGTGATTTTGATGTTTTGCTAGTGAAACACTAGAGACTGTTTGACCTAGAGCCTAACCGTGTGATTAGGAGGTTTTAATGTCATTTCTGGCCTAAGAATATTTTGCATTTGACCTTTTTGAATTATTTTGATATTTATTGCGTTAGTGATTGTTGATTTTGACCTTTGATAGGTGTAATTTTGTGATGGTTTTGTGTCCGTATCGGACACGTATCAGTTTTTATTTGCAAATGTTTAATGTACCTCAAAGAGATTTTTGTTATTGCTGATTTTTTTTAAAAGTATTTGAATGAGATTGTTTTCTGCATGTGTTTCCTGTGATTGCTTTGTTTTAATTTCGAGGACGAAATTTTTTTATGGTGGATAGATTTGTCACCCCCAGTTTTCATAAACAGGGATATTTTTGTCATTTTACATTTTTGAATATTTTTAAAATTTGTTTTATTATTTATGATATTATTTTGGGATTGAAACTTATTTTATTATTTATGATATTGTTTTGGGGTTATTTGAGTCGGGTTCGAATTTCAACTCAATCCAACTTGAAACGGGGACCCGGGGGGGTAGTTTGACTCTAGTGGGACCCACACACTACTTAGGCTTGGCCCACATGATATTAATTTTAGTCCACATGATATTAATTTTAGTTAGTAGTTAGACTAATTATTTATGGATAGGTTTAGTTTAATTAGAGACTTAAAACTAGACTAAATTGACATCAACCTTTAACCCATTCCTAATTTAAATCAAATAGATTAGTAGAGGGCATTTTGGACATTAAAATAGGGGACATCTCACCATTTTTGGGCTGCCACCTATGGGGGGATAAGGAGTGAGTCACTCCTTCATTCATTTGTTTTCATCCACTTTCTCTCTCTTGTTCTTTCCCAAATTAATTTAGAGATGAACCTCCATTAATTTCATCTCAAAAAAAAAACCTTCTTCCACCAAATCTTTTTCATTTCTCCTCTACTCCATGGTTAGAGGGTGCTAGCCAAGTTTGGGAGAATTCGGAGCTCGTTCATGTCCTTTTAGAATATCTACGTGTCGGTGTTGTGTCGGAAGGATTTTTCTTTGAATCTCTCTTCTGGAAGGTATAATCTCTCCTCTAATCCATCCCTACATGCATATAGGAATATTTTGAACCCATAGGAATGATCCCTATAGTTGTATCTCCATTTGTGTCCATTTCGTGTCCATTTGGAGGTCATAGGAGTGTCCTTTGTGTTGTGGTTGTGTCCATGTGGGAAAACCCCAAATTTGGACACACTATGTGTTGTTGTCATGTATGAATGAATTATTACATGTTTAATCTCATATTTTTGTATTGGAGATGTGTTCTATAGTGTCTTATATATATTAGTGTAGAGAGTGAGTTCTTGATATATTATGTTATATACTTGTGCTTCTTTTGTCTCAAACTACCTAAATTCGTCATAATATTTATCCACGTTTTTAGTAGCAATAACAACTTAGAAATGTCATAACTTTTAGCGTAAAACTCCGATTTATCTTCCGTTTTTTTTAGAAGAACCGTATCGGAGTTAGCTTTCCAAATATATATTTTAATAAGCCAAATTCATTCTGAAACTTTCTGTAAAATTATTTAAGTGTCAGCTGTACGAAAGACGAACGCGTTTCGGTATTTTTGCGATTCCGGGAGCTTCCGGACACGAAAATACGATCCGTTTAAAGTTTCGGAAAGCTAACACAAAGATATATAACATATTTTTAATCCTAGAATTTAATGAATGCTTAATTTATACAGTATTGATTTTAAGTAGAAGATTACTATACGACATATGTATTTTGTATATCCTTGTATGTACAAATATGTATATATGCTTGTGTATATATATATATATATGTGTGTGTGTTAAGAGAATGTAATATAATATAGAGTATGCATAAATGATATAATGTATGAAAGTATATAATGTATTCAAATATGTATGTATAGGTGCATGAATGAATGAATGAATGAATGAATGCAATGCAATGCATGAATGAATGGATGAAATGCAAGCATGTGGATAATGCAAGGTATTGAAACATGTATGCAAGTATCCATATGTAAGTAAGTAACGTAATCAAGTATGAATGTATGCTATATATGAATGCCAACATGATAGGAATGTATGATGCCATATTAGCACTTAGCACCATGTTCATATGTTAAAACCTCCTTCTACATGTTGACAGTAACCCCAAGCATGAATACACATAAAACCTACTTATTGTTATGAGTAAACCCTTTGATGTATAAATAAACCCTTTTGTTATGATTAACACCCACACACACATGCTAAACCTATGCTTTATATGTTATTTCTTCTATGTGACACAATGAACCCTTGCTAAATGTTATCCTTCTAACATAACCCCCTCACACTTGAACACATTGTACTGCTATGTACACATTGTCATATCCATATTCATGTATCACTCACTCCTTGTCTTTATGCACCTTGCTTGTAATAAAAATATATATGAATATATATGTAATGTGTGTTTGATAACCTGTGTAGCTTTGTGATTTTGTGTGAGTGTTAGTCTAGGCTTGGTTAGGCCTAATGAGACTTGTTAGCCTGGGTTTAGACCTAGTACTGCCTAGTTAACCTACTAGTACGGTTGACCAGAGTTGACCAAGAGTTGATTTTGACCTAGATTGACTTAAAATCATGTAGATTGTATTATAATTTCAATTACCATATAAATTGAACTCTTTATAACCTGTGTTGCTATAACTAGGACTCTGTGACTCCAGTTGGCCATCTTTTCATATCAGCTGTTCAGGATATCAGGCGAGTACATTCTCTGATCGTTTTATACTTGTCACGACTTATATTCTCGCTCTAGATTACTTTTACTTGATGTTGTCACGTTATCATCACGGATTGGTACTATATGGATCTCTTCTTGGGATGTTATCCCCCTTAGCGGGCGCATCGGATACTTTATGACATGTGTTTCATGTACATCATGTATTCCTTGCTTCTGCGTTATTCATTTACACTCATGTTCTCTCATGTTCTTTTATGTACGTTCATGTACTTTCATGTTCTTTCATGTACGCTCATGTTTCCTCATGTGTTTCCTGAGTAACCAAAACATCATGTCCGTTACGTAACTGGACTGGATCCTTGTGTATTGATTGTGGGTAGGGGTGAGTATAAATGGTCATGTGATTTTCCCATCATGTTCACTCTGTTACTTTTCATGTTTTATCATGTACAACACAGCCTTATTGGCTGATGTCCCACATGTTCACTCATGTACATCATGTTCAACCTAAGCCAATTACATGCCATCTCGTACTCTAAATCACTAGTTACTTACAGTTCTTACTTATCATGTATATATTTCCAGTTATCAAATATCTCTCCTATTTTTATGTACATCTTCTTACAGCGTTTCATGTATCTTGCTCTATTGCTTGCTTTATATTTCCTGCCATGATATGAACTGCATGAGATGTACTGTGCTCACTTCTGTCCTGACTGGACCTGTTGATAAATTTTACAGATAGCCTGGAGGTTGCCTGCTAGCCTAGAGGAGACACAGTAGAGGTTGTATAGATAGCTAGGGTTTTGCTCATAGTTTATTTCCAGTTGTCTTGAGTTGTATTTATGGATTACTGTATTTGAGCTTTGAGATGTATTTCTGGGTTTGTGTATCTTAGACACTTAGACTTCTATCTGCTGTATCTCTTTTGGATTTTATGTTTTATCTATCTTTATCATGCTCTACCTTAGATGTGATTGAGACTGTATCTGCTATGTCATCTCCATTCGGAGAGTATATACTGTACAGGTACCTTTATTTTGTTAGATGTTTGACCTAGGACAGTGTTCTACCGCCAACACTGCGGCCTAGGCTGGGCGTTGTTACGTACTCGTACCCTTACGGTGGGTGCGGGTCATGACAGAACGCGTCGCTAAATATCTGGAAACCCTCAGTCCCTTCTGGAAGTGTGAGTATCGGGGCCAAGACGAGCCTTTGCTTCAACTCTTGGAATGCAGCTTCGCAGTCGTCTAACCATTCAAATACGACTCCTTTCTGGATGAGGCGAGTCAGAGGCGATGTGATCTTCGCGAAGTCTTTTACGAAGTGTCGGTAGTATCCCGCTAAGCCAAAAAAATTTCAAATTTCGCCGACGGACGCTGGCCGTTTCCAATCGACAACGGATTCAACTTTTTTTGGGTCTACCGCAATGCCTTCAGCAGAAATGATGTGTCCGAGGAATGCGACGCTGCTAAGCCAAAATTCCCATTTGCTTTGCGTATAGTTGATTTTTTCGAAGGGTCTGAAGCACGGTCCGCAGATGCTCAGTGTGTTGCTGCATATTCTTCGAGTAGACGAGTATATCGTCGATAAAGACTACTACGAGCTTGTCGAGGAATGGTCGGACTACCCGATTCATTAAATCTATGAAAGCGGCAGGGGCATTCGTTCGGCCGAACGACATAACCAGGAACTCGTAATGGCCATATCGAGTGCGGAAGGCAGACTTCGGCACATCGTCCGGCTTGATCTTGAGTTGATGGTAACCCGAACGCAGATCAATTTTAGAGAACACCGGGGCTCCTTGAAGCTGATCAAACAGATCGTCTATGCGGGGCAGGGGGTATTTGTTCCGGACGGTGGCTTTATTCAGCTTGCGGTAGTCGATACAAAGACGCATAGAGCCATCCTTCTTCTTGACAAACAGCACGGGCGCTCCCCTGGGCGAGACGCTGGGTCGAATGAATCCCTTATCGAGCAACTCTTGTAACTGCACCTTGAGTTCTTTTAGCTCTGTAGGGGCCATTCTGTATGGGGCTTTCGAGATCGGTCGAGTGTCGGGGAATGTATCGATAGTGAACTCAATCTCTCGATCGGGCGGCATGCCGGACAGCTCGTCTGGGAACACATCGGGGAATTCTGCTACAACGTCGGTCTGATTCGCGTTTGCACCATCATGTCGCATGTCTCGAACGAAAGCTAGATAGCCTTCGCACCCGGAATGCAGCATCCGTCGAGCAGATATTACGGAGATCACAATGCAGGTCGGCGACGCCTCACCACACGAGTAGCAGAATTCAGGCACTCCAGGTATGCGAAATGTGACCCTCTTTTCAGCGCAGTCTATGGTTGTGTTGCACGGACCGAGCCAATCCATTCCCAGAATGATATCGTAGTCCTTAATATTTAGAACTATCGCATCGAGACTGACCTTTTGACCACCTATACAGATGATTCCGTCTCCGCAGACTAAGTTTGCAAGTAGTGGCATGCCCGACGGTACGTTAACAGAGAGATCGAGGCCCAGTGGTGTCAAGGAGAATTTGTGTTCGACGACAAAGTCTGTCGATATAAAACTATGCGTGGCACCTGAATCAAACAATACACGAGCAGGTTTATTATTGAATTGCAGTATACCTGTCACGACTGTATCGGATGCGAACGCTTCGTCGCGAGTCATGGCGTAGACGCGATCCTGAGCATTAGGGCGACGGTCCTGGACATTCGGTTGTACGGTCGATGGAGCCCGATGTGCTTGGCCTCGGTTCTGATTGTGTTGTTGGGGGCGTTGGTTCAGCCTAGCTTCCGGGCAGTTCTTTACGATGTGAGTTTTTTTTATCGCAAATGAAACATGCCCCGTTCTTAAATCGGCACTCGACAGCCATGTTCCCCTCCTTGTGGCAGAACTCGCAGACTACTCGATCCTTCGTCTGGTTACCGCCTCCATTGCCGCAGTTTTGACGCTTGTGTGCATTGTAGCCTCCCGCATTACTATGACGTTTGTTATTAAAGTGAACAGCGCCGGTAGTAGTAGGAGGATACTCGGACTCCAGACGGAGGGCATGGTTGAGTGCCTCGCCCATGGTTTTGTATTCAGGCACCGAGACATGAGCACAGATAGTGGAACGCAGGCCCACTACGAATCGTTTAGCTCGACTTGTAGTAGTAGGTAGGTAGTCCCCAGCAAACTTGGCCAGTTTGTTGAATTCGGCCGTATATTATCGTACAGTCATATTCCCTTGCGTCAACTGCATAAACTCGTTTTCTTTTTCCTGTCGTACGGCTGCAGAAAGATATTCAATCTCGAACGTATTTCTGAATGTCGCCCATGAGATCGCCGTCGTCTCGTCTTCACGTCGAATAGCTCGCTTCTGCACTGCCCACCAATCGTGCGCGTTCATTCAAAGTAGAAGTTGAGCACACGTGACTTTCTTCGAGTCCACGACACCCAGAAGCTCGAACTTGTCTTCCAGCTCCTCCAACCAGTCGATCGCCACCGAGGGATCTTCTGTGCCATTGAAGGAAGTGCGACAGCTTTTTATGAATTTTGACACGTCAAAGTTGGAACTTCTCGGTGCCGTAGGTGAGAGTACGGGCGTCTCCGGTTCAGCTTTGTTAGATCGAACCTCAGGCTGGGTCACGGCAGGCATTATCGTTAAATTATTGTTGTTGTCCACGACCGATTGTACGATTTGCTGAAGGGTATTCAGCTGCTGCTGCTATAGCTTGAATTGAGGCTCGAACCGATTCTCAAATTGAGTCTGACGAGCCTCCGCTTGCTGACGATGGAGCTCGTTTTGACGTTGCTGTTTTTCAAGCATCTGCAGCATACGTTGTATCGGGTCGCCGGAAGGTCCGGCTACGGTAGGCATCATTCCCGTTGGGTTGACGGACTGCTCGGGCCTAGAAGCACTTGAGCCGCTGGAAGCGCTCGTCTCGTCTTCCGCCTGAGCTCCCGCAACTGCAGGGAAAAAGGAAAGGCAACTCTCGTTAGTTTCAGAAAATGTCCTGGGTTCAGCGTATGGAACAACTCTTCTCATCGACACGAGGTCAACGGTTGGAGACTAGAACTCGACACTGGAGGCCAAGGACGTAAAGCCGTGCTCTGATACCATTATGTCACGCCTCGATTTTGCCGAATCGATTCGGTCGGGACCGATAGGTCAAAATCGGCCGAGTCGATCGAACGTGAACGATTGAATTAAGATCCATTCCACGTTATGGAATGGTTTCTTCGGAACCAAGTCCCATATTCAGCGGGTTGTGCCTCGAGGATTGGCTCTGCGGCTGAGTCGGGAGAGACCTCCCATTGCTCTGGTTTTCATGCCGCACTTGATTGGCTTTGGTTTTCGTAAATGCGTTTTTCGTGAATATTTTCGATGGATTTTTGTTACACCGGATCTGTCCCCAGGAAACAGCAAGCTCAAGTAAAAATCCCTGGAACGCTCTTCGTCACCCTCGAATTGACTTCGAAACTCGAAAAGGAAAGAAAAAACCCTATGCGGTCATATGCTATTGTTGCTGCTGCTGGAGGCACATAGACTTCCTGGAGTGAGATTTGTGGCCTTCGATTTCTCTATCTTCTATCTCATCAACTCTGAAGAGTGGTAGTCTATTTATAGAGCAGACTTGCACCTATGCACGCATAAGAGTGCTTATGTGCGCATACGCGTTGGCCAAAAAAATCCTACAAAATTTGGGTCTATCAGCCGACATAGCAGCATGTCGTGCGCTGTAATGCCCCATCCCGCTCAGCTCAATCGGAGGAATCGAAACGCCAACGGTTCAGACTTAGCCATACAACGGCCTGCTCGAAGTCCCGCTCGGCCGAGGCGACTCCTCGCTCTGGTGGGTAGCTTCGGTGAACTTGCCTCAGCTTGGCCTTCACACTAATAAAATGAAAGTTTTCAAATGCATAAGTAGACTTGATAATAAAAGAGACAAATCTACATAGTTAAGGGAATAATCCCGACGGGCCGGATTGAGTTAGAATATGAAAAGGTCCCACGGTCGATTTAGAAGTGTTGCACGATGTGTTTTCAAAATGACACTCGGTCCTTCGTCCCGTGGCTTGGGAGAAGAAAAGTGGGTCGATGATACCACAAAGCTATGAACTTAGCCTAAGTCATAGGCGTCACGCGTATAAATGTTTGTTAAAGCATGCATAGTCCCATTGTCCAAGGCTTGGCATAGCCTTTACTTGTCCCACGGGTTAGTTGCATCGCACGACTTAAGGCATAAGTCTAGGCACCCAAAGAACTTGGTTGTTCAAGTCGAATACGTATACGACACGTAATGCGAGGCTTGGCGTAGCCTTTGCTTGTTAAGTTGAAGCACGATTGAATTAGGCAAGAGTTTTGCTGGGCTATTGAAGTCATAGCAAGCACTGTTCCATGTTTTATGCGGTTGTCAAGTCACATAGTCCTACGATCTCAAGGCTCGTCATATAAAGTATGACTTGGACGGTAATATCGCTTGAAAAATGAGTTGGTTTAAAATACGAGCCACGGTAGGTTCGAAGATAAGTATGCCACAGTTAAAGAACACACGTTTTGTTCAAGTTAAGCTGGAAGACTACGCAATAGTCGTTCCCTGGGTTTCAAAGTATAGAAAGTGAAGTACATGTAGGCAACTCTAGAGAAGGGTGAATAGAGTATGTGTCGATAATACCCAATTAAAAAATAACTCTATTCAAGTCCAACCAACAGAAATAATAATCAGAGTACACTACCAAAATAAGTCAAATCTGCGACGTAATCAGCGACGCATAGTTAAAACGTCACTAATATTTTGGATATTAGTGACGTATAATATAAATGTCGCTAGACGTCACTGTGTGGGAATAATAGCGACATTAAGCGACATTTAGTGACTACAGTTAGCATATTTGAAAGTAACGTCGCTGAGAAGTCGTCGAATATAAATAGAGATCAGAGAAGCATACGCAGACACAACAGTTTTTAACCTGATTTTCCTCGTAGAGGACTAGTCCAGGCCTGAGAACTCTAGCTCAGGATTGAAATCTACTATTTGTGAAATAGCGTACGACCATGTGTCTTTACTCAGAAGAGTACTCCAACTTCTTACAGATTCGCGGATGGCAAAACTTAAAATTGTCCAAGTGACTTCTTTTGAAACTCTTGAACACAAACTTTTAGTTGACTCGCACTTAGCACCTTGGGGGCTTGGAAAGTTTTGTGGCTAGTTAGATGAGAAGAATAAGCTCTTGAATGTATAGGCTATAGGAGAAGAGAAGATGAGAAGATTTGATTATTAAAAATGAGAGAAATCAAGGCCTATATATACTAGTCCAGAGAGGCAGAGTTCGGCCAAAACTCTGTCCCAAATATTCAAATATTTAGCCATTGGACAACTAGCAACCAGCAAGCCCTAAAAATTAGGCTCTAAAATTAAGGGGGCAGAGTTCGGCTCGAACTCTGTGTGGTACAGAGTTCAGCCCGAACTCTGTCTCCTAGGGGACAGAAAGTTCAAGTGGGCTATTTGGGCTTGGTCTGTTTTGGAGTTTGTTTGGTAGAGCTTGGGTATTGAGTCTAGGGTTGAGATACTCAGTGCGACTCAACTTACAATAGCCTAGACTTAATGAAAAGTAAAAAATACAGACTCAGAGTACAATTAAAAGTTGTACCGTCGAAGCAATTGCCGATGATATCTGTCTTGAACTGATATGTGATGATGGTATGTTTTGGAGCTTGATGGAGCTTGATGTGTCAAGTTGGATTATAACAGATATCGTATTGTTAATTATCAAGATTAGGTTGACTGCGATCCAGTTTGGGTCAACAATCTCCCCTATTTTGATAATTGAAAAAAATACGATATTTGTATATCGCAACATTCATACCTGGACACATTGAATAAAGACAATAGCTCCCCCGTAGATGAACATGTCGGCTCTCTCGTAGATAGATATCCTGAGACAAGTTCTAATTCAAGCAAGCACAACATAATATATAAAGCACATATCAAGTATTCCCAAAGCAACAAATATAAAGTATTCTCCCATTTGTCATTTAGCAAAATAAAATAATGGCTCCCCCATAAAAATAGACAAAGTGAATACATGCAATGACACAACTAGGAACCATAACCATAAAGAGAGAAAGTACTAGCAGTTTTATACCTCAATACTGAACCAAAGTGCATAGTTTTGAAAGAAATACAATGCATGAAAGAAATAGAAATACTACAACTCAAAGTTTTAAAACTACTACATAAAGCAAAAGAAAACTACAGCCTAACATCAGCAGCATCAGCAGGTAATAAACCACGACCATCATGGAGCACGGGATGCACCAGCAGAGTTTGAATGGTTGTTGGCAGAGCGACGAGGGTCAACAAATGCCGCATCCGGGTCCAGATACCGTCTGACCCATGTGTCGTCAATACGGTAACATTCACGAGAAGGATCCCATACGATAGAGAACGACATAGTAGGATGGGTGGCCAGGGTATTGGAGGTCGTACAGTGAGTTGCTAATATCACTCATCTGAAGGGTGGTGCGGTAGTCCAACTGGGTTCAGTGATCGTCTTCTAAACGGAAGCGATCGTACAACATCACATGGATGGAGTCAAGAGTAGCGGGAGGCTCTGGCTTTGGAGCATCAGAGCTAGAGGATGCAGCAGCAATAGTCCTACGTGCCTTGGACAGAGAGGCAGGAGCAGGTGGAAACTGACAGTCATCAAGAGGGATGTTGAAGGCACAAAAAGTCTTTAGAAGGTACATGGCATAAACCAAGGATTTTGGTTTCGGTCTCGCACGAATCATCCAGTCCATCATCGTACGAGAGAAGTTGAACGGAAGACAAAAGTGAAGATGATATAGAGCCGATATATCAAGATAAGTGACTTCATCAGTTGATCCCGCTTTGGGCAAGATCGAGGAAAAGATGATCCGATGGAGTTCATAAAAATAGTTGTTGAGATATTTGGCTCGAATCTTGCGAGGACGTGTGTTAGGAGAACGCAACGCATCATTGAAACCTTCAAGAGTGGTATCACTGAAAATTTGAAACTGTCGGGCATCAACAAGTTTTTTCCAAGTGTTGGGTTCCGGGAGGTCAATTGGCAAGTTCAAAATCATCAAAAGATATGTCAATGCCGACGACACGAGAATAAATCTTAGTATCATCATGAGTTAAATTACAGTAAAAAATCTGTATAGCATTGAGATAGACAAGAGATAAAGTTGTGACGAGTTCATCTAGGCATAAATCGTGAAAAAGTGCGTCATATGACAAAAAAATTGTAAAGTTTATCGAATGGCCCGGAAACACACTACGTGAGCGAAAGTTCATGTACCACTCATTGGATGCATCTAATGAGACAAAAATTTGCTTATTGTAGGTGTTGGAATTTGGTGGAGGTGGTGGATTGAATAAAGGATGACTAGGAGGAGGAGGAGGAGGGTTAGATGAAGATGCTCCCTCACTTCTCAACCTCTTGCCTCTACCAAATAACTTTGGAGCCATTGATGATGAAAAGATGAATTTGAAGGAGATGAAAAAATAGGATTTATACCTCACAAAAGTAGTTGGAGATGGAAGAGATCCACCAAAAACCCTTAAATCTTGAGTTTGGAGAAAGATAGCCCTAAGATTTGAGTTTTCTAGGGATTAGGGTTTGAGGAGAACGGGTTTAGAGGGAGGTAGAAGAATAGAAAAGTGATGTGAGAGAGAAAGTTCGGGTATATGAGCATTAGGGCCAGCAGGTCTGGTTAAATCGTGACCGTCAGACCAAAAATTGGATGGCCAGGAGCAGCTGGGGGTTCTGGAAGCATGCACACAGAGTTCGGCCCAAACTCTGTGTAGGGCAGATGTCACGCCCCGATCCCGCAGAGTCCTTTCGTCCTCGCTTCGCACTCTTTGAGACCGATCGTCCTCGCTAAGAAGTGATGCCGTACAAGTCTAAGTTGCACTTACACAAGGCCAAGACCTGAACAAGACAAGATTGATACGCATCAAGACATATTGCAGATAATTGAAGCAACAACGAACATATTTTAGAATACATGCATTGAACACAATGGTAACAAGAAACAATTCTCTTTATTGATTTCATTTGAACAGATTACAAGCTCTCGATTCTCTCTTGATACAATATTATATTCTCTCAGAATTTTACAAATTACAATGATCCCGTTCCCATACATTACATCCATTTATATACAAAACTGACTATTGCAACAGATGTCATCTCTTGGCATCTCTTCTGATTTCTGACTCCTGAGGATAAGGCTCGGGCTATCGCTTCAGACTATCCTTCTCGATTCATATTACACCTGCATACAGACTGATGGTGGGTCAGTATATCAGCATACTGGTGATTGTGAACAAAGAGCTATATTTGTCTGAAACGATCACTGTTCATTTAGTAAGAAAATATTTTTTGTGATGTGATCTTGCTACCTTTTTACCTATGTACATTTTATGTATACAAAGTCAGTTTACATCCTTTGAAAATATCTTTGAAAAGCCATAATTTATTTTAGTTCATTTTAAGCATACAATGGACTAATCATTTCAAGCACGATGACTATTCATTTCTGTGGAGTTCGTAGCGTGTTTCATGAGCATATTCATTTCTCTGTTAAAACAACTCTTAGGGAAAATTATAAGCACGATATCACATCTTTTCTTTAAAGGGAGCATAACACTTCTTTGTAATGGATTAATCTCTGCAAGCAATTCATATGGCAAACTCAAGCAATACATATGTATCACTTTTAAGTGATTCTTAGCATAGCCAACGGTCCATCCCTACACAAGACAAGGATTAGCATAAATATGATAATACCAATATTGTTTTCTGTTCGTCTCTGCATTGTTAGCTCTTAGCAAAATATTCTAGACACATGCAGACTCGATTGGCAGCTGTGACTCTCCGGTTCAGCTCTGCACCAACCAACACCTATCTATATGATGGTCCATGGAAAATCCCATGATTAGTCGCTGTGACTCTCAGGTTCAGCTCGTCGCTAAGGACTCAGATATCGGCTCCCATTTTCACATGGAGGCTCTAATATCTCCTAGGCCGAGTGGTTCCAGGCGCCCCCAGATTCCACCCGAGAGACAAACTTTACTAGTGCACGAGTTGTCCGAGACCATATGCATGCTCTAGCAGTTCTATCAGATGAGACAGATTTGTGATCAGATGTACGACATGTTATTTTCATGCCTTTTCAGATATACGACATGTTCTTTTCATGCCTTTGCAGATGTACGACATGTTCATTTTGTGCCTTTCTTCTTTTTGGATCATATAGCCAACAACTTCTCTCTTTTCTTATTAAGCATGATAATGAGTCATATTCAGAACAAAGATCTATATTAGCATGGCAATATCTCGTTTGGCTTAACATAGTGAACATTTATTTCTTTTTATCAGGCAATAATCTTTCTTTAGCATTCAGGTTATCTCTTTTCTTGTTCTTAGCATGACAGCATATGGATTCTCTTATAAGCATACTCAATGGTTTACCATCTTATTATTAGCAATAACATTCAATCAAAAACTCAGATTCTTATTAGGCGTAAGCGAATCAGCAAATGAGACTTCGTCCACTCATCCAGATTAATCGTCTTCTGTTGCAGAGCCAGCAATTTGATCTCTCTGTTTATCTAGTGCCTTCGTGGAGTGGGGCACTACAGCAGAGTTCGGCCCGAGTTCCGTGGCTCTGGCTCCAGAACAGAAATTAGGTTTTAAAAAATGAAAGTTTTGATAAGAATTTGAAATATTGAATGTTACAAGCCATAAAAATAGTGTAGCTATATAACAAATATTGTTTAAAATGATGATCATCATAGTGAAACTGCTTTAGGTTAGCTATAGGGGCCGGATTCCAGCTAGCGGTAGTCCGAAGACTTGTGCATCGTGTTGCTTAGGCTTTTATGCCTTGTTGTCAGAAGGGCCCTTTGGCTTGTACCCAAAGCAATAATACCATAAACGATGTATGTTATAACCGTTATTTACGTATGTACAACTTATTTTATGACAGTTCTATCCAAAATTCCTAACTCTCGACAAAGAAAATTGAAGCGCTCTTCGGCTAGTGATTTTGTAAAGAAATCTGCTAGCTGATGTTCAGTGTCAATGAATTCTAAGTTAATAGGGTCGTGCTGTTGATGATCACACAGGAAATGATGTCTAATCTCTATATGCTTTGTGCGTAGTGACATACTGGGTTTTTGGTCAAATTTATTGTACTAGTTGTCATGCCCCGATTTCGTCGAATCGATAGTCGTCCCCCGGACGTGATGCCGTACGAACCTAGTTTGCGATCGCACAAGAAATAGTCATAAGGTAATCCGAGACACGAGATCTAAGAGAGTATGCAGACAAATGGAAACACACATTGAGTAAAGAAAACTTGATCTTTATTGATAATGAACATCATTTACAGACTCCAGTACAGGACTCATGCCGTGCGGGCTACAACATGACTCGATTACAAAAGAGTGCCGATGAGATAGCCATTTCATACAATGCACACATCCCTCAATATACATCAGAGTATTCCAGTGACCTGGAATGGAGGGATACTGAGCCATCTTTCTTGGACTGTCGAGAGCCTACAAAAGTGGAGTCGCAGGACAAGTCTTCGACGCACGGCCGAAGCTTCAAAATCACGAATACCGTCGAGCTAGTTGGCGTGTCCTTTCTGATTCACGGGACCTGCAAAGAGCGAGGATCAGTACGATCACATGTACTGGCGAAGGGCTAATTAAAATCTAAGCTCTGCATTTGATTTAAGAAGTTTTATAAACATGTTAGCTAGCTATTTCTGTGATCTTTCTAACCGTCCTGCTCGATTTGCATGTTAACATGTTTTAAGGCAAGTATATAAAATTATATAACATTATGCAACTATCATATTCATCTCGTGTCACGTGCATTTGTTAAGCAGTGAAAGGGTGTGAAGGTCACTGGCAATGTCAAGCCATCACGAACTATAGCCGGGTTAGACGGCGACCCTTTCGCGGCGGGTAGCGAGCCCTGTGCGAAAGTTTTTGAATAACCCACGCCGAATGTAAGGCTGGCGCTTGCTATATTCGTTCCTCCCGGAACGAATCGGTCCCTTTGCCTAGGCAACCATTCAAGGAAACTACACCTTGTCGACGAAAGTTTTTGAATCTTCAAGATTTAGCCTTTGATAAATATTAAATATTATTTAAATTGTAGTAGTAAGCAACTATCTGAATTAGATAGCCATATATATATAGCATTTAAAATGTTAACTTGATTTCGATTAGATTGACCTTAATTTAAATAATTATTGAATTAAGTTTGTATTAGATTATCGAGTACCATCTCTGAATGATAATAAGATTTATAAAATTATTTTAATAAGATTTTAGATTAATAAAAAATATATTTTAAATTATTTTGATAGCATTAAATGTGTTTCAAAATAAATAAATAATTGTTTAGATTTATACAGTTATGCTTTAAATTATTTTTATGATATTGAATATTATTTTAAATAATTATGGCAGCTAATTATCGACTTAAGATTTACTTGACCTAGAGTTGGATTAATTTTAAATATAGGAAAGATTATATAGAATCACTTTAGTATTATCCTCGTCGAAATCCTTGTTAGGGCTCCTGATAGGAGACTGGCATATATAACCATTAGGTTTTTCCAAACGAATTCCCTGGAGAACCCACGCCAACACAATCGCCAAGCATCCTCCCCTGGCATCTACCACCAAGCCATCAATCCCCGACCTCAAACTCCCCGTGAAGCAACAACAATTAACCACAGCCAACACCACCATCACTACCGTGTCGTCGTGTCTGTGTCCAACACAACCGTTCCATTCCATCCAATACGTCAGTACACAGATTTTTGTCACCCCGGATTTGACCCGCAGGAGACCATCTCCACCGAGTCCAAACCATCGGACACGTCACATCATCAAATACACAAAATGAAGTCAAACCCTAACCTCGCCTGGCCTCGACGCCGGCCGCCCCGTGTGCTGCACACAAGCCTCGTCGAGACCACATGTCGCCGTGATCCTCTCCACCTCCTCGCCAGCACTGGACCGCCGGCCCGGTGCACAGCCAATACCTTCGCCGAATTCGGACATGCCAGGCCGCTCCCTCCGCCTAGAACCACAGCCGTCGCCGCGATGTCGTTGACGCCGACCGCGCTCGATCGGGCTGTGCGCCTCTCCTCCGGCGACGCTCCTCCCCGGACTGGAACACGTCACCCCGGAGCCCCTTTGCTGCAGATCTGCTTCGTCGGTGACAGGATTCGAAGCTGACGTGCTCAGCCACGACGCCGGTGTTTCGGAGATCCGCTTCGCCGCAAGTTGACCCGATTTCGCCTCCGCTCTTCCACCCTCGCGCCTCCCCGCGCCGCCCGGTGGTGGATCCCCGCCTCCAAGAACCCGTAACGCCTGGAGATTCCGTCTGTGAGCAGCCAGCCGGAGAGACCCTGTTCTCCGCCACCCTCCTTCACCGCCTCGACAATGCGTGCGTCTCCTCCGGCCAGAGCTTGGTAAGCTCTCTCAAAACCCCTTCTCCTTTTAAAACTACTGTTTTCTTTTCTTTTCCTTTGTCCTTCTCTCTCCCCAGTAAATGGGTGAACATCTTTAAATGCTGTTACTGCTATTAGTATTATTAATAATATTTGCTATTGGATTGCTTAGTACTGGACTTAGCATTGGTTTATTGAGTAGGGATTCAAATTTTGGGTAGATGGGCCTGAACAAAATGTTTGGGTTTGGTTTTATTAGGCTATGGTTAACTGTTGGATTAGTTTATGGGTTTTTGACTTGATATTGGGTTTAAGTCCACAACAAGTATTTTGTTGAATAATTACTTACTTTTGGCTCATGGGCTTGATCAAATGGGCTGGACCTTGGGCTGATTTATTTTGAATACTATGAAATTTAGGAAATAAATGTATGGCTTTTTAGGATAATAGATTATTAAATAATTTTGGCCATATGAATATTTGGGTTAGGCTTGTTCATATATATTGAGAATATATATATATATATATATATATATATATATATATATATATATATATATATATATATATATATATATATATTTATATATATATATATATTTATATATATATATATATATATATATATATATATATATATATATTTGAGTTTTTCTGAAAAGATTTATATATAAATTTACTTATATAATCATTTGGGGCTATTATATACGTATAAATGAATTCTTTGGGCATATTATATTGGATTATACCTGTATGGATTTTGACTAATAATATAATATTATTTTAGATTTATAATAAGTACATTTCTAATAGTCTTTTATTTATTTTAATGGTTGTAAAAAATATGTTTAGTAATAAGGCTAATAATCTTTCATGTATTTTTATATATTTCTTAATAGGTTCATATATGAGAGTTGTAAATAATTTCTAGTTAGTTTGTAGATATCTTCCTAAATATACATAATTTTCTAAATAATAATTATTCTTTCTCAAACAAATTTCCTCTTAGACTAGATTATTCTTTTAACCATAACTAAACTAATCATATCCCTATTTCTTTTGCCAAATCTGGATTCTTCATATCGACCCTAGGCTAAGTGGACTATTCCAAACGCTACGGGATTGTCGGTTTCATCAGCAAAGGACCCCAGGCAAGTGCACTTTCTGATTGCTTTTCGATTCATAGTAGTCTTTTTATTTCATGTCTATACATATATCTTGCTGCTTGTTGACACGCTCGTCACACGGAGTTGTCGGAAGGAGAAATATCTTAGTATACATATGGACTATCCAGAAATATTCTAATATATCTCATCTTGCACGATAGCAGCTGCATACGACACGTGCAGTGAGCCGTATTTTACCTCCTAGCCGTTCACATGTCGAAACAGATATTTCACACCACCTAGATAGATATCTTTTATTAGTTTTTTCTTGTTTACTTCTCTATCATGCTATGTCATCAGTTTTCTTACTAGCAGTCATATTCCATATGCTATTTTCATGTCTTGTTAATTCTATTGTGTTTTGCATTGCCGTCGGTTTGTGTACTTGTTCCAATCCTGACTGGATAACCAATATTTTTCAGGTTTAGCCGTTATCACTCTTAGCATTGGGGAAGACTTGGGTATGCTGAAGACTACCTAGAAATAGATAACAATTATACCATTTTCATTAATTGTAAAATCTTATATTTTCTTTATTTTAAATATTGTAAGTGTTGTAATAAATTTAGAAATGTGAATGAGCAGCAAATGTTGTATTTGTGAGCATTTATTTCTTGCGGGCTTGACAGCGTTCTACCGCCGACTCTGCGGCGTAGGCTGGCTTGGACACGTCTCGTATCCGAAAAGTGGGTGCGGGTCGTGACAAGTTTTTGTGGTGGCCCATGCAGGTCAGTTTTTGCAAAAGATTACGAACTCGTGATGGTACGCTAGTCGTACTATTGCGAGCCTGCGCCCAAGAAATGCTCATTCACAATTAGGATTAAAATGATTTAAGATAATAACTAGGACTAGGAGTCCCATGTTTAAATTGACCGGTTGGGTAGTTAAGGTTGTTAGATGGGCCATGCAATTTAGAATGATTCAATTTAGATAGCTTGCTAGATTCCTATAGGTACACTATTACTTTTGATCTGACAATGTGATACAATGTGGATATACTATTCGCTTGCTATGTTAGGCTTGTCTAGAATCAAGGCCATAACCTTGATAATCTGTTCAATTATCTTTTGCTCTATTAGATATAACATCATAACATAAATTAGAATTGCCTGTTTTAAATTCTATTTTGCTGGAAGGAATTGATTTATAGTTACTGATTCTTTTATTTGAATAAAATCTCGAAGTAGATTTACTTGAAATTTCCCTCAACCATTGAAATACATATAAACTAGATACTATAATGTTTGTATTTCTTTTGTATTTAGTTACTTCCTCCATGTTAAATCTTTCAATTTAAGTGTTGTGACTGATAGGACAAACACCTACACTTTATTCTTAGTCAACTTGTTAGGATCTCTAGAAGCTCATGAATTTTTACGGATATAGTTAAAGGAGTATTAGTTAACTAATAATAGTTAGACAGCAGCGCACTGTCATCAATTAGCTGAGAGCGGAGATGTGGGTTCACTGCAGCCAGCATCACACTGGCGAGGCACAACCCATAGGAATAAAACCATTTTTGAGGATCAAAGGTTATAGAACATTGCTAAAACTATGTTGTAGTTGACCAAGACTTTAGGAATAGTAAGATTGTAGGAAGACTGTATAAGCAAGGACACCAGGTAAGGATTTGGCTTTCTCAAAACTCGAACTATTGTGCCTCCCTTCCAAAAATCTCGCCTATTCATATTTTGACTATCTTGACCAATGCTGCTATTATAGCCTAGTTTTGTAAGCTTACTCTTTTATCGAGCTTGATTCGAGATATATGTTCATTGGGGACGCCCGCTAACATATTGTTTAATCAGAACCAGTGTATTACGGTCTGATCATCCATGATGCATTCGGTTCGTTCTTCATCTAATTATCCTACGTGGATTGAGATATAGATGTCTCTAGGATCTCAACCGCGACTGCTTTGACAATTCTGCTTGAATTAAACATTTGCCCTTGAATCATGTAATTGTGTTCAGCTCTTTATTGTTTTCGTCTTCACTGATTGGAAAGACGAAAGCTAGTAATTGATAGATAGATACAGAGTATCCCCATAACTATGATAGTTGTATATGCAAGTGTAGCTACCATCGGCCAGCCCTGTGACAGAAACTTTGCCACCATATCCTAGCCTCTAAGGTGGGTAGACTGTAAGCCTTCTAAACTTTTAGGACGTACGAGGATTACCGATTGATTAGAATAATTCCTATTCGGATGATAATTAGTGCCCCATAGACTCCCATTTTTTATTTAGATTATTTTGTGCCCCGGCCGTGTCATTAATATTCGGTGCACGAGACCAGCTGTTATCTTCCAATAAATTTCATATTCAAGATCTAGACGAGTCCACCTTCATCTAGGTATATCATGTCCTACTCAAACTCGTCCTCTTGTACTCTATTTTTATGGTACGACTTTCAGGTAAAAAAGACTAGCTGTAACTCTTACCATAGTACCTACCGGGTATACTTTTCGACTTCCACTAGAGCCTCATCCTTGACTCAATTCCTTCGACCCAATATGTGGTAGTGATCTACTCGAAGCCTACTACGCATATACCACTAGTGTGCCACTCGATAGAGTCCTCTTGTGGTACTTAAACACAAAAGTCACTAAAGGCGCATTTTGGACTTTAGGAACTTAGCTAACCTACCCGACTAGCAACTAACTCAACCACTTGGAAGGAATCCTATTCTAGGTTACCCTAACCTAGTAGACATAATTTTATCTTGGGATCTTGTTCAGTCAATATAGATTGAAATCCAAGGTTCATCCAACCAACGAGTGATATCCAAATAGGAAACCCATTAAGGCCCAATAAAACCCATCCAGACCAACCCCCATAATTGGTCTATAAAAACCGAACTATTTGAAATGGGTCCCTATACCTATTATGTAGTCTCCACCTCTTAGAATGTGAAGTCATTCGTATCCATTATTCCATCTACCGGAAAGTCGAGATACGATCTTGTATTGCATTTGCCGTGTGTTTCAATAGCCATGGAAAATATCACAATCTTAATTTCTCAAATTCCGTTCTATTTTGGAACCTTGTTTAGATTAACTCCGAGAATGGAATTTTTGTATTGTATGGATTGCAAGCCCCTCTAAGAAGCGAAGAGTTCTTGATCTAGCAAGTGAATAGGCTAGAGTAGCCCCATCTAGCAAATAACTCAACGGTTCGTAACCTTTCTCCCTATCTGCATCATTGGAAACTCACTACCGCTCTTGAAACTTCATATTTGCTCTCGATTATTCTTATTTTCATGTCCTTCCTATTTCAGAGCGACGTATGGTCATGCTTACTAGAGTTTATCAACATTTCTTAGCTACTTGTGTAAGTTTGTTGCTTGTTAAATTTTGAGTTGCTTGTAGATACGAGAGAATTATAGATACCATATGCCTAGATATCTGCCGGTAGAATTGTTAGCAACTAGTTAGAAGACCATAAGACTTTAGTGGCCGTATTTTGAGGAGTAGTGTGACCAAATGTGGGTAGAAGTCCTCAAGTATTCGGAGTTATAAAATGGCTAGAGGAAGTTATAGAATATTTTTGAGAAATTAAATTTGAGGAGATTAAGGAAATACTAAACTTCAAATTTTAAGGAATAGTTATGAATTAGAATTTCGAGGATGAAATTATTTTTAAGGTGGATAGATTTGTAACTCCTCTCCCCGAATCTTCATATATTTTTCTTTTAATTGTTGTGTTAAAGGTATTTTCTCGTCGAAACTTTGTGAAAGATATATTATGATTAATTCTTTTATCAAAAACTAGTTTTGATAATTATATTTGAGAGCTATTTTATCTTAACAAAAGTATTTTATTATTTGGAATTATGAAGGACATTAGTAATTATCTTGGATTTTATTGACGTTAGTTTCAAATTTAATTCGCAATCATGTGTATTTTAGGATCAATGAAATTTTTTTGTATTAAAGTATTGGAAATTACAAAAAATATATATACTTTACATAATCTATTATTTCTTTAATAATTTTTATGATGATCAATTATTCAAGTTTGGCTTGGATTTATTTTGATAGGTTCAAAAATATTTATTATTATCCTAATTGAAAATTCGTTTATAAAATAGATTGGAATTTATGCATTTAAATTATTTTATATTAATTATGGCAATCGTTAGTAGATTGTGATTAGATCAATTTGGTCTAAACATTATTTGAATTTGATTTGAATCTTCAAGATTTAGCCTTTGATAAATATTAAATATTATTTAAATTGTAGTAGTAAGCAACTATCTGAATTAGATAGCCATATATATATAGCATTTAAAATGTTAACTTGATTTCGATTAGATTGACCTTAATTTAAATAATTATTGAATTAAGTTTGTATTAAATTATCGAGTACCATCTATGAATGATAATAAGATTTATAAAATTATTTTAATAAGATTTTAGATTAATAAAAAATATACTTTAAATTATTTTGATAGCATTAAATGTGTTTCAAAATAAATAAATAAATAATTGTTTAGATTTATACAGTTATGCTTTAAATTATTTTTATGATATTGAATATTATTTTAAATAATTATGGCAGCTAATTATCGACTTAAGATTTAATTGACCTAGAGTTGGATTAATTTTAAATATAGGAAAGATTATATAGAATCTCTTTAGTATTATCCTCGTCGAAATCCTTGTTAGGGCTCCTGATAGGAGACTGGCATATATAACCATTAGGTTTTTCCAAACGAATTCCCTGGAGAACCCACGCCAACACAATCGCCGAGCATCCTCCCCTGGCATCTACCACCAAGCCATCAATCCCCGACCTCAAACTCCCCGTGAAGCAACAACCATTAACCACAGCCAACACCACCATCACTACCGTGTCGTCGTGTCTGTGTCCAACACAACCATTCCATTCCATCCAATACATCAGTACACATATTTTTGTCACCCCGGATTTGACCCGCAGGAGACCATCTCCACCGAGTCCAAACCACCGAACACGTCACATCATCAAATACACAAAATGTAGTCAAACCCTAACCTCGCCTGGCCTCGACGTCGGCCGCCCCGTGTGCTGCACACAAGCCTCGTCGAGACCACATGTCGTCGTGATCCTCTCCACCTCCTCGCCAGCACTGGACCGCCGGCACGGTGCACATCCGATGCCGTCGCCGAATCCGGACATGCCGGGTCGCTCCCTCCGCCTAGAACCACAGTCGTCGTCGCGATGTCGTTGACGCCGCCTGCGCTCGATCGGGCTGTGCGCCTCTCCTCCGGTGACGCTCCTCCCCGGACTGGAACACGTCACCCCGGAGCCCCTTCGCTGCAGATTCGCTTCGTCGGTGACAGGATTCGAAGCTGACGCGCTCAACCACGACGCCGGTGTTCCGGAGATCCGCTTTGCCGCAAGTTGACCCGATTTCGCCTCCGCTCTTCCACCCTCGCGCCTCCCCGCGCTGCCCGGTGGCGGATCCCCGCCTCCAAGAACCCGTAACGCCTGGAGATTCCGTCTGTGAGCAGCCAGCCGGAGAGACCCTGTTCTCCGCCACCCTCCTTCACCGCCTCGACAACGCGTGCGCCTTCTCCGGCCAGAGCTTGGTGAGCTCTCTCAAAACCCCTTCTCCTTTTAAAACCTCTGTTTCCTTTTCTTTTCCTTTGTCCTTCTCTCTCCCCAGTAAATGGGTGAACATCTTTAAATGATGTTACTGTTATTAGTATTATTAATAATATTTGCTATTGGATTGTTTAGTACTGGACTTAGCATTGGTTTATTGAGTAGGGATTCAAATTTTGGGTAGATGGGCCTGAACAAAACGTTTGGGTTTGGTTTTATTAGGCTATGGTTAACTGTTGGATTAGTTTATGGGTTTTTGACTTAATATTTGGTTCAAGTCCACAACAAGTATTTTGTTGAATAATTACTTACTTTTGGCTCATGGGCTTGATCAAATGGGCTGGACCTTGGGCTGATTTATTTTGAATACTATGAAATTTAGGAAATAAATGTATGGCTTTTTGGGATAATAGATTATTAAATAATTTTGGCCATATGAATATTTGGGTTAGGCTTGTTCATATATATATATATATATATATATATATATATATATATATATATATATATATATATATATATATATGAGTTTTTCTGAAAAGATTTATATATAAATTTACTTATATAATCATTTTTGGGCTATTATATACGTATAAATGAATTCTTTGGGCATATTATATTGGATTATACCTGTATGGATTTTGACTAATAATATAATATTATTTTAGATTTATAATAAGTACATTTCTAATAGTCTTTTATTTATTTTAATGGTTGTAAAAAATATGTTTAGTAATAAGGCTAATAATCTTTCATGTATTTTTATATATTTCTTAATAGGTTCATATATGAGAGTTGTAAATAATTTCTAGTTAGTTTGTAGATATCTTCCTAAATATACATAATTTTCTAAATAATAATTATTCTTTCTCAAACAAATTTCCTCTTAGACTAGATTATTCTTTTAACCATAACTAAACTAATCATATCCCTATTTCTTTTGCCAAATCTGGATTCTTCATATCGACCCTAGGCTAAGTGGACTATTCCAAACGCAACGGGATTGTCGGTTTCACCAGCAAAGGACCCCAGACAAGTGCACTTTCTGATTGCTTTTCGATTCATAGTAGTCTTTTTATTTCATGTCTATACATATATCTTGCCGCTTGTTGACACGCTCGTCACACGGAGTTGTCGGAAGGAAAAATATCTTAGTATACATGTGGACTATCCAGAAATATCCCAATATGTCTAATCTTGCATGATAGCAGCTGCACACGACACGTGCAGTGAGCCGTATTTTACCCCCTAGCCGTTTACATGTAGAAACATATATTTTACACCACCTAGATAGATGTCTTTTATTAGTTTTTCCTTGTTTACTTCTCTATCGTGCTATGTCATCAGTTTTCTTACTAGCGGTCATATTCTATATGCTATTTTTATGTCTTGTTAATTCTATTGTGTTTTGCATTGCCGTCGGTTTGTGTACTTGTTCCAATCCTGACTGGATAACCAACAATTTTCAGGTTTAGCCGCTATCACTCTTAGCACTGGGAAAGACTTGGGTATGCTAAAGACAACCTAGAAATAGAAAACAATTATACCATTTTCATTAATTGTAAAATCTTGTATTTTCTTTATTTTAAATATTGTAAGTGTTGTAATAAATTTAGAAATGTGAATGAGCAGCAAATGTTGTATTTGTGAGCATTTATTTCTTGCGGGCTTGACAGCGTTCTACCGCCGACTCTGCGGCGTAGGCTGGCTTGGACACGTCTCGTATCCGAAAAGCGGGTACGGATCGTGACACCGAGCCAATCCATCTCCAGAATGATGTCGTAGTCTTTAATATCTAGAACTATCGCATCAAGACTGATCTTTTGAACACCTATACAGATGATTCCGTCTCCGTAGACTAAATTTGCAAGTAATGGCACGTCCGACGGTATGTAACAGTAAGATCGAGACCCAGTGGTGTCAGAGGAAATTTGTGCTCGGCGGTATAGTCCGTCGATATAAAACTATGCGTGGCACATGAATCAAACAATACACGAGCATGTTTATTATTGAATTGCAGTATACCTGTCACGACTGTGTCAGACACGAATGCTTCGTCTCGAGTCATGGCGTAGATGCGGCCCTGAGTATTGGGGCGACGGTCTTGGCCATTCTGTTGTGCGGTCGGTGGAGCCCGAGGTGCTTGGCCTCGGTTCTGATGGTGTTATTGGGGGCGCTGGTTTGGCTTCTCCGGACAGTTACGTACGATGTGGTCCATTCGGCCGCATCCGAAGCATGCACCGTTCTTCAATCGGCACTCGTTGGCCATGTACCCCTCCTTGTGGCAAAAATTGCAGACTATTCGATCCTTTGTCTAGTTGTCGCCTCTATTGTCACAATTTTGACGCTTGTGCGCGTTGTTGCCTCCCTCATTACTATGACGTTTGTTATTAAAGTGAACAGCGCCAGTAGTAGCAGGAGGATACTCGGACTCCAGACGGATGGCATGCTTGAGTGCCTCGCCCATGGTTTTATATTCAGGCACCGAGACATGAGTACGAATAGAGAAATGCATGCCCGCTTCGAATCGTCGAGCTCGACTTGCAGTGGTAGGTAGATAGCTTCCAGCAAATTTGGACAGTTTGTTGAATTCAGCCGCATATTGTCGTACAGTCATATTTCCTTGCCTCAACTGCATTAACTCATTTTTTTTCCTGTCGTACGGCTGCGAAAAGATATTCGATCTCGAACGCATTTCTGAATGTAGCCCAGGAGATCGCTGCCATCTCGTCTTCATGTCGAATAGCCCGCTTCTGCACAGCCCACCAATCGTGCGTGTTCATTCGAAGTAGAAGTTGAGCACACGCAACTTTCTTCGAGTCTTCGACACCTAAAAGCTCGAACTTGTCTTCCTGCTCCTCCAACCAGTCGATCGCCACGGAGGGATCTTTTGTGCCGTTGAAGGAAGTACGGCAGCTTTTCGTGAATTTTGATACGTCAATGTTAGAACTTCTCGGTGCCGCAGGTGAGAGCACGGGCACCTCCGGTTCAGCTTCGTTGGATCGAATCGTAGGCTCAGTCACGGCAGGCATCATCATTGAATTGTTGTTGACCACGACCGATTGTACGATCTGCTGGAGTGTATTCAGCTACTGTTGCTATAGCTTGAATTGAGCCTCAAATCGATTCTCGAATTGGATTTGACGAGCCTCTGCCTGCTGGCGATGGAGATTATTTTGACGTTGCTGCATTTCGAGCATCTGTAGCATCCGTTGCATTGGGTCACCGGAAGATCCGACTACGGTAGGCAACATCCCCGTTGGATTGACAGAATGCTGGGGTCTGAAACTACACGAGCCACTGGAAGTGCTCGTCTCATCCTCCGTCCGAGCTCCCGTAACTGCAGGAAAAAGAAAGGCAACTCTCGTTAGTTTCAGAAATATTCTGGGTTCAGCGTATGGAATAACTCATCTCATCGACACGAAGTCAATGGTTGGAGACTAGAAACTCGACAATGGAGGCCAAGGACGTAAAGCCGTACTCTGATACCATTATGTCACACCCCGATTCCGTCGAATCGATAGTCGTCCCCCGGGCGTGATGCCGTGCGAACCTAGTTTGCATTCGCACAAGGCATAGTCATACGGTAATCCGAGACACGAGATCTAAGAGAGTACGCAGACAAATTGAAACACACATTGAGAAAAAGAAACTTAATTTTTATTGATAATAAACATCATTTACAGACTCCAATACATGACTCATGCCGCACGGACTACAACATGACTCGATTACAAAAGAGTGCCGATGAGATAGCCGTTCCAAACAATGCACACATCCCTCAATATACATCAGAGTATTCCAGTGACCTATAATGGAGGGACGCTGAGCCATCTTTCTTGGACTGTCGAGAGCCTTCAAAAGTGGAATCGCGGGACAAGTCTTCGACGTGCGGCCGAAGCTTTAAAATCATGAATGCCGCTGAGCTAGTTGGCGCGTCCTGTCATGCCCCGATTCGTAGAGTCATTTATTAACATATTTGATCTCTTGGAATCGATCGTCCTCGCTTGGGCGTGATGCCGTACAAGTCTGGTATTGCACTTGTACAAGGCAAAGATGATACATAGGGATAATTCTTCAAATAGGAACACATTGCAGTGGCAGAAGCAGACAAATTGAATTAAATGAGGACAATCTTTCCCATTGAATAGAAGCACATCACCTCTTTATGGCAGCGGGGATAAAAGGATGACTTGAAGTCACACAGAGATATATATAGAACTTTATTCTCTTTATTGATAATTGAAGAAGAGTACAAGACTTGTATTGAAGTACAATGCTTACAACCAATCTTACTTTACATTGAAAGCCAACTGAGCAATGCTACAAGGTCTACATTTGATACTTGGATACATTGGATTACAACTCGATATACTGACTTGGCTTACAATCTCACTAATACAACTGATTACAATGTTCCATATATTACGCCCTTTATAAACAGAAGACATCATCTTGTACAAGGAGAGCTTCTGTATGCCCAACAAATCTTCGATGCCGCGGAACCAATCAAGCCAAATCTTCGTGTGTAGAATATCCCAAGTAAGAGCACCTGCCCACAAAATGTGGGTCAACACATCATCTATGCACTGGCGAGTAGAATCCAACCCACTCGTATAAACCAACATTAAAGTGATCATTTAAGCAAGCATTTATTAGAATGATCTTTCTATTTGGGGCCTAGCATCAGTTTACAGTTCATGGGCAATAATCAGAGTGAAGCATGTAAACATATTCTTAGTAGCATTCATGTGGACATATCTTTTTAGCATTCTTGGTGTTGTCATGCAAAGGCATCATTGAGGCATACTAGGTGTTATCATGAAAAGGCCATTGAGGCATCGTTAACATTAACATCTTAAACATGTTATAACAGTTCTCACTTCAAGCATCACTTAGCATGTATGTTGTGTTTGAGCAATGATTAAAGCATGGCATCTTTCTAGCATACTGAATTTAACATGTTAAGCAGGATCTCATACTGAAAGGCTACATACAGCATCATTTACTTATTTAGAACATAAGCATGCAAGTTAAACCAACACATATATTGAATTATCACATTTAAGTGATTTCTTACCGATAGCCGACTCCCTCATACCTGTATCAAATACAGGTTAGCAGATATACTTACTCTGCCTGCATAAGACATTTATTAGTATGCATCCTGACTACATGGTCACTGGTGTTTAACCATACGGACGTTGCCATATAGGTCTTCATTGGTAATGCGATGACTCCAGAGAAGGTAGCTAGCCCCAAAGGATGCCTCGCAGAACCCGTGCCCCTACTGGCACGCCAATGTTTTCTTCTAGGCCGGATCGGTCACCCTAACGTCCCGGGGTACCGTCCGAGAAAACATATCCCCATCACTTATGCATAAGTTGTCCTATGACCATGCGAATGCATGTCCGACTCAATCGTGAACATAAAATGCATGGTAAAATATTGAAGTAAAGACAACAGTGCATCATCATTCATCTCATTCAAGTCATGTTCAATGACTTATTCATTCCCAACATTACCATCATTTCATTTGGTAATCTCAATGATCCCAAGCCTCATCAATTCTCATTCATTGCTTCATTACAACATTTCTCATTATGTTCCTTTTAAGGAGGAACAACAGCATTCATTCATTTCTAGGGACCTGTAGCATTTCATTCATTTTATAGGAACAATAGCATATTCAATTCTTTTCTCATGTATCATGCACGCAGCATCTTATTATTCAAGTGATTCATTCATTTCATCAATCTTAAGCATCGGGGACATTATCGATTCAATCTCAGGCATCGTGTTACATTAGTGGTTCGAGTGTGATTCGTTCAACAATTCAAAGTTCATGTGTTATTCATTCAATGATTCCCAGCATATGAATCTCTATCGAATTAGCAACTAAAGCATCGCATCACAATTATTCCATTTATTAAGCATGCAGGAATAAGGAGGAAGGAGGACAGTTCTACTTGCCTTATATAACGGTCTTCCTGCTCCAAGCCCACCAAGCGTAGCTCCACCAGCGAGCCACATTCCAATACCCATTCCGTCTAGCCAGCTAAGAAAGACTGCATCAGTCTCAATTCTCCTGATCTCCAACATAAGTCACGGTCCAACATTCTGATCCCATCCAACAAGCCAACCAAATGCCTCGTGCAGAGCGGGGCATTACATAATATACCACTCAGAAAAAGTTTCGTCCTCGAAACTTAAGAAAACAACTCATCTACTAGATTTACTTAATCACAATGAGTTACTTATTCAGCTTCAATTCAATATTCATTTCAGTCCACTCGGTCATTTCAAAATAGCTATCCAACGGTATCATTTTAATCAATCAACGATTCAATCCATCTTTCTCTTTTTTCAAATACTTGCAACTTCTCATTGATTCACCAATATTTTTCTTGTATTCTATCTTGGTCGCAACACATCACTTTATTTGGATCCATACACATATTTCAGGCGTCCCCAAAACATATGCATTTCAGCCAAAGTCTGCGCTAGTGCGATAAATTCTTCCAACAATATTATCTCAGTCGCAACCTATCACTTCGGCTGGATCCATACACATATTTTAGGCGTCCCCAAAACATATGTACTTCAACCAACTTCCATGATAGTACAATTCGATCAGCCACGACATAACTCTCTTTCCCAAATCAGACTTAGTATCCTTTCAATTGACTTATAACTTTATTCACTTGTCACAATCACTATCTTCCAGTCCACAACACTTTACATCAGGAACAACTTGGTTAAGCTCTTTATCCGGGCATAATACTTCTAGCATTCGATCAAGGGTCTAATCTTACATCCAATCATATCAAGAGTCCACAACATGCAATCATATTCCTTTCTAAATTCAACAATATTTCTTACCGAGGCAATTCATCTTTTCTAAAAGATACAATCCGACATCACCAACTATCGATTATCCGAGTCAGGGTATAATTCTATGCAACAGTCAAGGTTAACCCAGCTACCCGACTATAGATACCTATCCAACATTTTCGTCATGAGCAGTTAATTCCATCTCATATAATAATTCACTATTCGATACATACAAATTAAGTCTCATCCCACGATTCCATTTCCCGCTATAGGCCGACACATAATCCTCAAGGGTCAAACATCTCTAAGGTTCATGTTGGAGCATATACTTACAACTTATCATTCTTAGATCATACTCATCACCATCTCTCGTTCAATGCCACAAGGTCATTCTATGGGTCGCCAACGGCCATCTATTATTCGGTCCAGTCTCAATGTTTAGCTATACCGACAGCTATACCTAATCATTCAGGTGACTCACCTAGAGTGGACGGCTACTAGGGTTATACTAGTTTCTGTTTCT
Source organism: Iris pallida (assembly GCA_029216955.1). Classification (NCBI taxonomy): domain Eukaryota; kingdom Viridiplantae; phylum Streptophyta; class Magnoliopsida; order Asparagales; family Iridaceae; genus Iris; species Iris pallida. Next base: position 2,030,043 of record JANAVB010007798.1, on the reverse strand, counting down.
TAGGGCCAATAAGCAACCGGCAATTCTAAGGAACTCTACCCAAACCTATGGGTATCAATTCAGTCTGAATAATGAATCGCCAATTGGGCTAAGCCAGCAATTGGTAATTCATCAACTGGTCGCTAGGGTCAAGTCTATCTATTCAGGGTCTTCCTCAAGGAAATAATTCCCACAGAGGCTCATTCTAGACTTATCCAACAATCGACTAAGATCGATCTATCAACATTACGGTCAATTCCAAATCCGACATACGATCTTCATCGTTCTAATAATCCATCAAGTAAATTTCCAATGATTCAATTTCTGGTCCAATTCCTTCGTACCCACATAAACCCATAACCAAGGTTAACTATTCAAGGGTCATCGATTCTGATAGTTTTAATATAACTATAGAATCATACTATTCGGTCTGTATGACAAGGTTGCACCACTAAGTCATAAGCCAACAATCTATATCCCAACCAACAATCACCTATATCGACATTATCCAACACGTTTGAAATTTCTTGTTCCTATTCGTTTATCAATCATCAAACTCTCTTACGGGCATTCTTAAATTTCGTTCCTTTTCTAGCCGTCAAAATCTTATATGGACATTCTTAAAATTCTCTACCTCAAGGGTCGAGTAGTTCATTCTATTCAATCCGATAATTTATGTATCAATTAGCCATCCTCTATGCAACACAAATATTCAGGGTTGCTACTTGTCACTTTTTTGGTACAATTCAATTCCTGAGCATACATACACATAAGCAACGAATATGCTTTGGTGATCTAGATGGGTTAACATCTATTACACCTTAGGGTCAAAGCATAGATCTCTAATATTCCTTTGATTTACCGACGATATTTCCAAAAACTTTCAGCTACGCAACCAACTTTGTATTAGCCACATTTAATTTACATCCAACCAATCGAAGTCAACATTCAGATGTTCTAAGCCACAACATTCTCTAGCCAAATCCGTTTACCCATAGCATACTAACTGCTTACTAGTCTGAGTCATCACTCGACTAAACAATTTCTAACCAAGCCACCGGTTACAATTTCTGCCAATCTCGCTACTCAACATAACATCACCGTCAAGGGACACTCGAGTCATCTAGCCACAATACATGACTCCCAGCTTAGTCTCGGCACTACCCAGTACCCACAGATAGTCTCATTGCTATCCTATGGAAAGGGTCAATATACATATAGTTCTGAGGTGGTAGAGGCAATATACCACTCAGAAATGAAGTCATCCTTAAACAATACCAACTCAATTATATTCCAGACATTTGTGATCTATGATGATCACAACACTTAGCCGACATCTCGGTGTCTCAATATCATAAGCCAACATTCTTAGGGTCTCGAAAGCACTTAGCAACACACATGAGTCAATTCACCAGTTCTGTCAAACTCATCCATCAATTATTTCATTCATAATTCTTTTCCAATATCACATGCAATTCTCATCTTGTCGCAGCATACATAGCCATCTTTTTTTATTCCCACAATTCCAAACATCATTCACACTATAGCATACTATGGCATCGAGTCATTGTTGGATTATTTGTGTCCAAACCAACAAAAATCATTCATTCAAGGGCATCACAATGTATATAGACTTATTGTATGGAACATCCAGTGAGCAGCCAAGAGGGTCAACGAATTTTCAGACACAAGCAACATAGGATGATTGCAGAACGACGACAGCATAATCACAGAAGCAATCTTTGATTTAATCTCGGAAGCAACGTTGAGTGATCGCGGAAGCAACTTTGGTTAATCGTCGATGCAACTTTGATTTGAAACGAATCAAAGAAAAGACCAAAGACATAAAGCCGTGCTCTGATACCAATTTGTCACGCCCCGATTCGTAGAATCATTATTAACATATTTGATCTCTTGGAATCGATCGTCCTCGCTTGGGCGTAATGTCGTACAAGCCTGGTATTGCACTTGTATAAGGCAAAGATGATACATAGGGATAATTCTTCAAATAGGAACACATTGCAGCGGCAGAAGCAGACAAATTGAATTAAATGAGGACAATCTTTTCCATTGAATAGAAGCACATCACCTCTTTATGGCAGCGGAGATAAAAGGATGACTTGAAGTCACACAGAGATATATATATAGAACTTTATTCTCTTTATTGATAATTGAAGAAGAGTACAAGACTTGTATTGAAGTACAATGCTTACAACCAATCTCACTTTACATTGAAAGCCAACTGAGCAATGCTACAAGGTCTACATTTGATACTTGGATACATTGGATTACAACTCGATATACTAACTTGGCTTACAATCTCACTGATACAACTGATTACAATGTTCCATACATTATGCCCTTTATAAACAGAAGACATCATCTTGTACAAGGAGAGCTTCTGTATGTCCAACAAATCTTCGATGCTGCGGAACCAATCAAGCCAAATCTTCGTGTGTAGAATATCCCAAGTAAGAGCACCTGCCCACAAAACGTGGGTCAGCACATCATCTATGCACTGGCGAGTAGAATCCAACCCACTCGCATAAACCAACATTAAAGTGATCATTTAAGCAAGCATTTATTAGAATGATCTTTCTATTTGGGGCCTAGCATCAGTTTACAGTTCATGGGCAATAATCATAGTGAAGCATGTAAACATATTCTTAGTAGCATTCATGTGGACATATCTTTTTAGCATTCTTGGTGTTGTCATGCAAAGGCATCATTGAGGCATACTAGGTGTTATCATGAAAAGGCCATTGAGGCATCGTTAACATTAACATCTTAAACATGTTATAACAGTTCTCACTTCAAGCATCACTTAGCATGTATGTTGTGTTTGAGCAATGATTAAAGCATGGCATCTTTCTAGCATACTGAATTTAACATGTTAAGCAGGATCTAATACTGAAAGGCTACATACAACATCATTTACTTATTTAGAACGTAAGCATGCAAGTTAAACCAACACATATATTGAATTATCATATTTAAGTAATTTCTTACCGATAGCCGACTCCCTCATACCTGTATCAAATACAGGTTAGCAGATATACTTACTCTGCCTGCATAAGACATTCATTAGCATGCATCCTGACTACATGGTCACTGGTGTTTAACCATACGGACGTTGCCATATAGGTCTTCATTGGTAATGCGATGACTCCAGAGAAGGTAGCTAGCCCCAAAGGATGCCTCGCAGAACCCGTGCCCCTACTGGCACGCCAATATTTTTTCCTAAGCCGGATCGGTCACCCTAACGTCCCGGGGTACCGTCCGAGAAAACATATCCCCATCACTTATGCATAAGTTGTCCTATGACCATGCGAATGCGTGTCCGACTCAATCGTGAACATAAAATGCATGGTAAAATATTGAAGTAAAGACAACAGTGCATCATCATTCATCTCATTCAAGTCATGTTCAATGACTTATTCATTTCCAACATTACCATCATTTTATTTGGTGATCTCAATGATCCCAAGCCTCATCAATTCTCATTCATTGCTTCATTACAACATTTCTCATTATATTCCTTTTAAGGAGGAACAACAGCATTCATTCATTTCAAGGGACCTGTAGCATTTCATTCATTTTATAGGAACAATAGCATATTCAATTCTTTTCTCATGTATCATTCATGCAGCATCTCATTATTCAAGTGATTCATTCATTTCATTAATCTTAAGCATCGGGAACATTATTGATTCAATCTCAGGCATCGTATTACATTAGTGGTTCGAGTGTGATTCGTTCAACAATTCAAAGTTCATGTGTTATTCATTCAATGATTCCCAGCATATGAATCTCTATCGAATTAGCAACTAAAGCATCGCATCACAATTATTCTATTTATTAAGCATGCAGGAATAAGGAGGAAGGAGGACAGTTCTACTTGCCTTATATAACGGTCTTTCTGCTCCAAGCCCACCAAGCGTAGCTCCACCAGCGAGCCACATTCCAATACCCATTCCGTCTAGCCAGCTAAGAAAGACTGCATCAGTCTCAATTCTCCTGATCTCCAACATAAGTCACGATCCAACATTCTGATCCCATCCAACAAGCCAACCAAATGCCTCATGCAGAGCGGGGTATTACACGTCCTTCCTGATTCACGGGACCTATAAAGAGCGAGGATTAGTACGATCACATGTACTGACGAATGGCTAATTAAAATCCAAGCTCTGCATTTGATTCAAGAAGTTTTATAAACATGTTAGCTAGCTATTTATGTGATCTTTCTAACCGTTCTGCTCGATTTGCATATTAACATGTTTTGAGGCAAGCGTATGAAATTGTATAACATTACGCAACTATCATATTCATCCCATGTCACGTGTATTTGTTAAGCAGTAAAAGGGTATGAAGGTCACTGGCAATGTCAAGCCATCACGGACTATAGCCGGGTTTGACGGTGACCCTTTCACGGCGGGTAGCGAGCCCTGTGCGAAAGTTTCCGAATAACCCACGCCGAATGTAAGGCTGGCACTTGCTATATTCGTTCCTCCCGGGCCGAATTGGTCCCTTGGCCTAGGCAACCGTTCGAGAAAACTATACCTTGTCGACAAGTTGTATAATGACTGTTTTGCAGAGTCTTAAAAAATTCTCTCTTTTCTATAACCTTATCCTTTCTCTTTTATGTGTGAAACTTAATCGTTCTTTTAAACTTAGTCAATTTACTTACTTAGTCATTTCGTTGCGACAAACATTAATCGATTCATTCATTGCTTTGCATAGGCTAAGTGGAATTGCATAAGAAAGCATGTTTTTCATTTTCAATATCGGCAGTTTGATAGCAAGTGTTTTGTGAAGAATCGTGCCACGATTTCTTTGATTCTACACTATTATGATAAGCATTTATTTAAATTCATATTGATTTTGAAGTAGAGGGACGAGACGAAGGAGGTCAGCCACTCGCCTTAGACTTGCTTCAAGTGAGCGACCGGTTGGCTGCGCTGACATCGCTTGCGCGATCACCTGCAATCGCATAAGCAACTGATTAGAACACTGTGTAATTCAATCGCAGAGCCAATCCTTAAGGCGTAACCCGCAGAATATGGGACTTGGTTCCGACATGAAAACCAGAGCAACGGGAGGTCTCTCTCGACTCAGCCGCAGAGCCAATCCTTAAGGTGTAACCCGCAGAATATGGGACTTGGTTCCAAAGAAGCCATTCCATAACGTGGAATAGATCTTAATTCAATCGTTCCCGTTCGATCGACTCGGCCGATTCTGACCTATCGGTCCCGACCGAATCGATAGTGACAGTGTCCCTTTCTCGCACACCCCGTGGACGAAAATGGGGCACGATGTAGGGATAGGACACTACATTAGTATTATCACAGAAAATAGGTATGTACTTGAATAATAAGTTATAGTCTTCAAGAGTTTGCTTCATCCACAGAATCTGTGCACAACAACGACCAACTGCGATGTACTCAACTTCTGTTGTGGATAGTGCGACAGAATTCTATTTCTTGCTAAACCATGAGACTAAAGCCTTTCCTAAAAATGACACATGTTGTTAGTACTCTTATGGTCGACTTTGTATCCCGTAAAATCAGCATCGAAATATCCAATTAATTCAAAGTAAGTGATTTTGGGATACCACAAGCCTACCGTAATCGTTCCTTTAAAATATCTAAAGATACGCTTAATAGCGGTCATGTATGATTCTTTAGGATTAGCTTGATATCTAGTACATAAGAAAACGCTAAACATGATATCGGGACGACTAGCAGTTAAATACAATAGACTACCAATCATACCTCGATACTTATGTTGATCGATCGGTTTGCCGCTTTCATCAGGTTCCAGCTTTGTTGTTGTTATGCCACGATTCGTAGAGTCATTTATTCGTATATTTTATCTCTTGGAATCGATCGTCCTCGCTTGAGCGTGATGCCGTGCAAGTCTGGTATTGTACTTGTACAAGGCAAAGATGGTACATAATTGATTATCTTCAAATAGGAACACATCGCAGCGGCAGAAGCATATAAATTAAAGTTAATGAGGACAATCTTTCTCATGGAATAGAAATACATCACTTTTTATAGCAGCGAAGATAAAAGGATAACTTGAAGTCACACAGAGATATATAGAACTTTATTTTCTTTATTGATAATTGAAGAAGAGTACAAGACTTGTATTGAAGTATAATGCTTACAACCAATCTCACTTTATATTGAAAGCCAACTGAATAATTCTATATAGCTTACATTTGATACTTGGATATATTAGATTACAACTCGATATACCGACTTGGCTTACAACTCATTGGTACAACTGATTACAATGTTCCATACATTATGCCCTTTATAAACAAAAGACATCATCTTGTACAAGGAGAGCTTATGTATGCCCAACAAATCTTCGATGCCGCAGGACCGATCAAGCCAATCTTCGTGTACAGAACATCCCAAGCACGAGCACCTACCCACAAAACGTGGGTCAGCACATCATCTATGTACTGGCGAGCAGAATCCAACCCACTCGCCTAAACCAACACTAACTGGTCAACTTTAGCAAGCATTTAAATGATCTTTCTACTTGGGGCCTAGCATCAGTTTACAGTTCATGGGCAATAATCATAATAAAACATGTAAACTTGTTATCTCCTTTCTTATGTAGAGACAATAATGAAACATACTCAGTGTTATCAAGTTCTGGCAGTGTACATTTAGAGGCATCTTTTAAGCGTCGTTGAGTCAACATTAGCCAAACATGTTATAGGTATTCTTTTAGCAAGGCAACACTCCAGCATATTGCATTTAACATGATGAGCATGTCATAGAGTTCTCTTTTAAAGGCAACAACATAACATCGTCTTGTTTAGCATGATTAAGCAGACAATTCAACCATCATACATTGCATATATCACATTTAAGTGATTTCTTACCGATATCCGATTTCGCGTACCTACATAAGAATAGAGGATAATATGATATACTTACTATGTCTGCACAAAACATTCATTAGCATACATTCTGACTACATGACCACTGGTGCTGTGCACTATTTAAGGACTTTGCCATATAGGACTTCATAGGGTATGGGATGTGCCCTTCACCAGGTTGCGAGCCCGAATGAAGGTCCCAATACCGCGTGCCACCAAAGCACGCCGATTTCCTCCTAGGTCGACTCGATCCCACCGCCGCGGGTACCGTTCGAGGAAATAATACCTTGTATACAAGTTTGTCTATGGTCATGCGAATGCGTGTCCGACCCGATCGTGTTCGAAGTAGCATGATAAAATATTAAGATAAGTAAAGACAACAGTTCATTATCTCATCTTTCCAACATTACTACATGTTCACTTGGTGATCTCAATGATCCCAAGCCTCATTATTTCTCATTGTATCAATCATTGCAACATTTCTCATATCATTTCTTTCTAAGAGGAACAAACAATATTTCATTCATCTAGATAGGACCTGCAGCATTTCGTTCATTTCATAGGGACAGTATTCTTTTCCTTCTTGCTTATAAGGAAACAGGTCACATCAACAGTTACGCATAAGGTACATAATTCTAGTGTTTCATTCAGTTCTTTGTGTTAATAGAACAACCAGTTCATTTCTCATGTATCATTCACGTAGCATCTCGATTATTCAAGTGATCATTCATTTCATCAACATTAAGCATAAGGGACATTATCAATTCATTCTCAAGCATCAAGTTACATTATAGCGGTTCGAGTGTGATTCAATCAGCAGTTCAATATTCATGTCTTATTCATTTCAACGATTTCCAGCATAAGCAATTCTATCGATTTAGCAACTAAAGCATCGCTTCACAATTATTCAACTTTCAAGGTAAGAGACATTAGGGACATATTCATAGTATCACGTTATTCCATTTATTAAGCATGCAGGAATAAGGAGGAAGGAGGATAGTTCTACTTGCCTGCATAAAAGGGTCTTCTGATTCTGGTTGCACATATTCCCCCTAGGCGTAGCTCCACCAACGAGTCACGTTCCAACACTTAATCCGTATAGCCAGCTAAGAGAGACAGCATCAGTCTCAACTCTCTGATCTCCAACACAAGTCACGGTCCAACATTCTGATCCCATCCAACAAGCCAACCAAATGCCTCGCGCGGAGCGGGGCATTACAGTTGTAGTAGCCATAGGTGCTGATAGGTTTAATGTTGTCAAGCTCGAATTTTTTCAGCATATCCTTTGTATACTTCGACTAACTGATGAAAACGCCTTGTGAGCATTGTTTGATCTGTACCATGACCCCGTCGCAAGTTGTTGTAATCGGCTGTTATGAAACTGCCTTGCGCGAGCGCAATCTAAGCTCGTGCGGCATCACGCCTTAGCGAGGACGATCGGTCCTACGGGACCGGGGCATGACACGTACGTGCCGCCCACGTCGCTCGCCAACAGCGCCACGTGCGGCGCCCACGCCCCACGCTGACAGCGACGAAAGCAACTACGGTTATGTACCCAGCGTTTAAGCGAAGTGCGCCATCAAAGCGCCACTTTGCGCCCTTTGCTCGAGTCTGAGTCGCTCAGCTCCTATGGAACCCAAAGATAGTGACAAAACGAAGATTTGTTTGTTGTGATTTAAACTTAACCATCTAGAAAAATCAACCCACATGGGTCACCTCATCCCATGTGCATACTCGAACATAAGCATAGCTTTATATTGAGGTATACACTTTGGTGGTTTTCTAATGTGGGACTAAGTTTCCAAAGAAAGTGGAAAACACCAACAATATATAGGGATTACATCTAATACTACTACTACCATATATGATTATACTCATATATGTTAATTACTAAACACAATATATTCTTATCATATACAAAGTTTTACTACCATATATAATTGTATTCGTACAGGATAAGTACTAAATATAATATATTTCTATCATATACGAATATTAACATGACATGCGAATACGATATCCTTAAAAATCACTTGATTTCGAGCCATGTCATCAAAAGAAGTAATACAAAGAGAGACTAGTAATCGACAAATATAGGTAATACAAAGAGAAACCCGTCCGATATGTACTTGGAACAATCGCTTATATGGAACATTTCGTCCGGTCAGAATGCCGTCTTCTTGTGCTGCCGCCGTTGCCTCTGCAGCCCCACTTTATTTGTATTTGTTATTCTTGGTGTATGTACGATGCTGATGTCGACTTTTAATATATAAGAGAACAAAGCCTTGTTTGTACAAGCCGGCTGTTGGTGTATGTTTGGAGCTGCGTCCTCTAGCAGAAGTAAAGTACGGCTGCGCCTGCGTCCTCAGCATCTCAATTGCTGTAGTAGTCGTCACGCTATTCTCCCTCCACTTGACGAAGAATTGCCAACGAAATGAATATGCTCCAACCATCGAAAAACTCGACCACTTCCATGTACCACCACCTATGGCGTTCCGCATCCTTCTCCCTTCCTTCTTCGCAATCCTCCTATCTCAGCTAGCCTTTGCCCACAACTCCACCGTCCTCTTCAATTCCGTCCACTCCCTCTCGTGGACAAATGCTGATTCCTCTACGGCCATCCGAACCTACATGTTTCCCGACAATCTGCTATTCCGTGTGTTACTTCTCGCTAGAGGGAACCCGGAAGCGTATGGAAATTCCCTCATCTTCGGCCTCGGCTTCTACTGTGCTAGGAGGCTAACCAAAAGCTGCTGGTTGTCCCTCCTCCTCCTCGAATGCTCAACCGATGGAGTTGTCCTCGCGGAGCGCTATCCTCAAGTGGTGTGGACAGCAAACAATTACAATCATGTCGAGGAGAATGCGGTCCTCCATGCGGATCGAGGTCGTGGCTTGGTCCTGACCAATACCAATGGCTTCGATGTCTTCTCTACCAAATTATCTGGCAACTTTGCCGAGGGTATGACTCTGAAGGAGGATGGAGAACTTGTGCTCTTCGACATCACCAATTCAACAATTTGGCGCTCTTCAGACTTTCCGACTGATACCCTCCTAGTTGGCCAAGGACTTAGAGAAGGATCGAAGCTCACAACATTAAGCAGCATTAATGTTGTGTTCTCTCTTTCCATAAGATCGACGTCGTTGACTGCTTTTGTCGATGATTTGAAACCTGTGGCCTATCTCAGTCTCAAGCCCGACGGCGCAATCTCCAACTCTTCAACTTTGATTCAAGTGATCTTTACTCCTACAAACATTACATTCACCTATAAGCTAGGGGATCGGAGCCACAATCTATATAAGCCTACCGGCGGCATGCTTTCACAAATCCAGCTACTGAGGCTCGGCAAGGATGGAGGACTCAGAATCTATGTCTGGAAGGCTCATTCCGGATGGACAGGGACTAGTCTGTACGATCAATGCCAAATACCAATGGCCTGTGGGAAATATGGAGTTTGCACGCAAGGAGGACATTGTGCCTGCCCGAAATCCGACGACGGGGTCGACTACTTAACTCCGGTAGTTCCCACGAAACCAAAGCTTGGGTGTAATTTTAACCTCACATCATACAAGAAGAAGTATGTTCTTGGTGTGTTGTTTGGCAACCTCTCATATTTCAGTTATTATGATCAGACGACAGCAGTTGCTGGCATTAATGGCTTGGAAGCTTGCACATTTGAATGCAGTCGGGATTTTTCTTGCAGTGCTGTTTTCTTTACATATGATGACAACACCTCTGATGGTCATTGCTACATGGCTTCAGAAGTTCTAACAATCAGAGCAGTAAGAATTGAAGGGGATCTGAAACGCTCAGTTGCTTATCTTAAGACGCCGGCTGCCATCTATCCTCCCTATTCCAAGGCAACTCGAAAGGGCTCCTCAAATTCATTTTCGCCTTCGAAAATTGTTAAGGCTGTCGCCATCACTGGATCATTAAGTCTATGTATGTTGATCTCGTTTTTTATCTTCCGGAAAATTATAGCGAAAGGGCGTCAGGTGAAGGATTGTTATGAGCAAGTGCTGGTAGGACCGGTAAGATTCTCCTACAGGGAGCTGTGTTTGGCAACCAAGAGATTCTGTACGAAGCTCGGAAGTGGAGGGTCTGGTTCTGTGTTCAAAGGAGAACTGAAGGATGGGACTGTGATCGCGGTAAAGAGACTGGACAGCATCGAGCAAGGTACAGGCGAGTTCCTGGCGGAGATGCAGACCGTGGGCAGCCTCCACCATTACAATCTGGTTAAGCTGATCGGATTCTGCACGGACGAATCGAATAGGCTTCTGGTGTACGAGTACATGAGCAATAGTTCGTTGGACAAATGGATATTCAGCGATGGTCCTAGGCCATTACTGAATTGGGAGACGAGGAGAAGGATCATACTTGATGTAGCAAGGGGATTAGCTTATCTACATGAAGGTTGCAGTCAGAGGATTGCTCATCTGGACATGAAACCACATAACATACTTCTAGACGAGAATTTCAATGCCAAGATCTCTGATTTCGGGTTAGCAAGATTCATCGACAGAAATCGCAGCCACGTGAGTACGAGCACGAAGGGAACGTTGGGATATCTGGCACCAGAATGGCAGAACTCAAGGATAAGTGTGAAAGCAGATATTTACAGCTTCGGGATAGTTATACTGGAAGCAGTGAGCGGGAGGCTGAACCTGGACTACTCGCAGAGTGATGCAGATGTGCACTTTCTTGGTGTTTTGCAGAGGAAGGCGGATGAGGATCGGCTGATCGACATAGTCGACAAGAAGATTGCAGATTCGGAGTCCCATATGCAGGAGATAATGCAGATGATAAGGATAGGAGTTTGGTGCGTGAACGAAGATCAATCCAAAAGGCCTCGCATGTCCACAGTGGTCAAGGTCCTCGAGGGTTCAGTGGAAATGGAGCATCATATTGAGTTCAAGTTTCGAAACACAATGGACTTCTCTTCCAATCCATTTGGTGAATGTTCGTTAAAATCAGCATTGTCTGTGAGTTTGTAGCTGAACAATCAGCATCTGTCTATATTACCGAAGTATTCAAAGGAGGGTGAGATCTCCTCTGAGCAGTAGAGATTTGATCGACATGATAGTCAGCTAGCCCTGTATGTTTAACCACAGTAAATGAATGTCGGATGGTGGAATTCAAGTCGAATGAAATGTTAACCCATATAATCTCGACTGTGGTTTGTTAATGCAACTAGCAAATGTGCCAGCTTGATGAGGAGTTAAGAACAGGGCAGGATATGCAAATGTTTGTCGAGGCCATAGATGTATCATATGTTGCAGTGTAATGTACTAGAATATTGATCTTATATTTAAACATTATTATTTGTTGAATGTGATGTATAATTTTACAGGTTGCGCTTCTTTGTTTAAACTAAACAAATTGCCCATGTTACCATCCGATGAGATGTATTACTACTTGGTATTAACCATGATATAAGTTTGTAGAAAGGAATATATATGAAAGAGATGCACTAGCGCACAAAGAAAATTAAAGTGCGAAGTAGAGAACTACAATTGGCACAAAGAAAATTAAAGTGCGAAGTAGAGAACTACAATTGGTGGAATGGATGAATGGAAAAAAAGAATCTTCATTCAACCCAACAAACAAGGTACATTAACTGTGTTCATTTTGTCTTTTACACGTACAAGTTAGACTTGTACGATATCACGTCAGTGACAACTTATCGATTCTGTAGAATGGTGACGTGACACATTGAGTATGTACCGGTGTGTATGTTGAGTCTGAACGAGTAAGGTCCTAAATTCAAGACTTATGTCACTTTGATTTTGTATAGATAAAATGTGTATCACTAAGGAGATTTTTAAGTCCGGAAGATGCCTTCTTCTGATACACAATGTAAGTGTGTGCATCTATGTTTTCCTTCCTTCAACCTTTTTATTTATATTCCTTTAAATGATTTATTTCTCCATTATAGAATTATGTATGGCATTTTTTGGTTATGTTGAAAAGCAACATCCTATTGCCTATGTGATTCAATATGGAGAGATTTTTAGTCCTACATTGGATAGGAGAAAGCGTTCTCCTTTGCTTAAAGTGTTAAACTCAATTTATTGGGTAAGCGAGTTTTGTGGGTGATGGGCTAAAGCCCGGATGCATATTTAATATGCATTTATTAGACGTACACATTTTACGCTTACACATCATGAATCGGATCAGGGATAAAATGATAAATTTCTCTCTCCTTTTTATTTATTTTATGTTTTTTGTTTGAATTACAACATGCATCTCACGTAATGTCGTTATGAAAATAGTGCCACGACAATCTTGGTAACCATTCAGAGAATCAGATTAAAAACAGTTTTATGCTTTTTCATCTTTTACCTATGAAAAAATCATGAGAAAGAAGCCAAAACGAGAAAAATCTACTAGAACCTAAACTCCTCATATACTTTTTTTCATCCATCTTCTCCATCAGGCAAGGGCTTGGTGATCGATATTTGATTCCCTACCGGATAAACGGTGACGCGGAACAAGCTGAATTTGTTGTATCTTGAAAGTAGATCGTCATCTTCCATGATGCACTGTTGGTGGGGACAATCTATTCTAAGGCCAACATTTGTTCCGTAATGTGTCTCGAACCTCGTTACTCTCTCTGTTCTTTATTTCTAGTTTCTGTTATTTTTCGCATACAATTTTAGAAGGGTGCTGTTATTGATACTCTTAAAATGTCATCATGCACTCATCTTTAATTTTTTATCATTCAAATTTCAAATATATTTTTGCATTAACTTTGACACTAATTTTTACATATATGAAGGGAGGAGTGCAGGATAACATTTTAGGGGTGCCAGTAATGCTAATGCAGAAACATATTTAGAATTTGAATGATAGAAAATTAAAAAAGATATACATGATGATATTTTAGGAGTGTCAATTACGATATTTTTTTTATAATTAATATAGGCTAATTATAAGGGCACATGTTTTTTTACTCGGGGCTAGCCAGGATTAGGGCTAGCCAGGCTTTGAGGAACTTTTACTCGGGCTGTCCAAATTTTTCATTCATGGGACTGTCCAAACCCCACAGCCCCCCAAACCCGAAAAATCACTCTCATTTCAAATTTTCACTCTCTCTCTCTTCACAAACCCTATCTTTCTTCTTCGTCTTCTATCCCTCTTCTTCTTCTCCACCATTTCGATTCTCACATCTCCATCAAAATCCTAGTTTTTTCTCATCATCATCTTCCTTCTTCTCCATCATTTCCATCATCAGCATCTCCATCAAAATCCTAGTTTCCTTCTCTTTCCCAATTTCGATGGCACCAAAAAAATTAAATAAACCCTAAAATGCATGACAATAAAGGTTAAATACTTCTTTCCTCACAAAGAATGCATAAAAATAAATCCTAAAATGCATATTTCACTCTATTATCAAGATTGAAATAAACCCTAACATATTTTTTTATTCGGAAATTTCGACTTTAGGACTGCCAGGAATTGTGGCAGTCCTGAAAGGAACTTGCTGTACATCAAGTATCTTTCAGGAATGTCTCAATTTCTGGCAGTTCTCAATATGTTTAGGACTGCCAGAAATTATGGCAGTCCTGCAGTAGAGCATGTCCCTTTCAGGACTGTCACAATTTCTGGCAGTCCTCATTACTTCTAGGGCTGCCAGAAATTGTGGCAGACCTGTTGTACATCGAGTCTATTTCAATACTGCCACAATTTCTGGCAGTGCTCATTACTTCTATGACTGCCAACAATGAAATTGTGGCAGTCCTGATATGAACCCAATTATTCTACAACTAGGATTTCTTCCATAGTTTTCTTCTACAACTAGGATTTCATGCATAATTCTTCTATTAATAAAGAAAAATTGGTTAATAGACTAATAGATTAATAGATTTGATAGATTTGATAACCTAATTTCTTCTACAACTAGGGTTTATCCATAATGCCCAAACAAGAAGAAGAAAAATAAAGTAGGGTTTGGAGAAAGGGATCTGAGAAATTAGAAGAGAGCAAAAAATCAAAATAAACTAGGTTTGCAAAAATTGGTGTTCTTTTTGTTCTTGTTCTTTTTGTTCTTCTTCTTATTCTTCTTCTTCTTCTTAGAAATGGAGAGTGGGGAAAAAAACAAAAATTATAAGACTTATCTTTTATACCTACCACTTAGATAGCCCTGAGTAATTTTTTCAGTGACAAACTTGTAAATAATAAAAAATAGTTACTTGGCTAGTCCCGAGTAAAAAAGACTGTGCCTTTATAATTAGCCTTAATATATCCAACGCCTAATAGATGGTGAAAGTCTCTTGAGCTTTTGATAACCCGTGAAAGCTGCTTATGTTTGTTTCTCCACAAGTGATAGCGGAACCAAGAAGCAAGCTTAGGACGAAGAGGAATGTGTCAGATGCCCAACCCTCCAATAATTGTAGGTGCAGTTGGATCTACTCCGGCTGCCATAAAAATACATCCACAATATCCGACATTCTAAGGGCCGGGCAATAGCAACCCTTACCAATCACCTGATCGCGTACATGGAACAAACCAGAACATAATATGCTCGGACTCTCCTTCCCCTTCCACTTCCGCCGGAACACCAGACCACTCCCCACTCACCAATGGCATTCCCGTAATTAGACGAGTGTCCCAGTGGCAGACTTCCACTCCTCTCTCACCAACTTGTGTGTGCAATATAAGCAAGCAAGAGACGCAATCCATCGAGTGCACTCTAAGGCTAAGCCACCACTCATCCTTCTTCCACACATGGAGAAACAACAAGAAGAGGAGGAAGAAGAAGAACATAGCCCAACTCTCTCTCTCTTCGATTTCTATTGGTTTCGTAGCTCTATACTTAGAGCTTCATCACTTCCGCATCCGCCTCCACCTCCGCCGACTGCAGCTCTTCCTGTAGTACTCGATCGTCGTCGCAGCCGCCACCGTCGCTCTTCAAGCGAGGAGATCCCTCCGTCGTTGCGTTCCCTCCGAATCCAACCTCCGAAGCTCCAAACCATCATTTCCGGAAAAGTATCGGATCTCGAGCCGGGGCATGTAGGTTTGAAACATAGAGCGGAGCCGCAGCACGTTCCCAGGACGCTGAGAGTACAGAGGAGGAAGAGAAGGAGCAGTATCGAGAGCAGCAAGAGCCTGTCGGACCTGGAGTTCGAGGAGCTGAAGGGGTTCATGGACCTCGGGTTCACCTTCTCCGAGGCGGAGGCGGACCCGAGGCTGATGACCATAGTCCCGGGCCTGCAGCGTCTCAAGTTTGGGTCCGCAGCCGACGTGGTGGAGCCGACGTCGTCGCCTTCGGCTTCGGATCAGGAGCCGTCCGTGTCTAGGCCTTACTTGTCGGAGGCGTGGGACGCGTCGGAGGAGGACCCGTTAAGGAACTGGAGGATTCCGGCTGTCCGTGAGGGGGTCGATCTCAAGGACCACCTCAGGTTCTGGGCTCACACTGTTGCCTCCACTGTCCGCTAGCTGAGCTTTTTTTTTTTTTTTTTTTGGGTAATTGTGGTGTTTTAAACTGGAGTTGTTTTTGGAGTGGGAACTAATTGTAAATGCGTAAGAGTATGGTTGGAGTTATACATATAAAAACTGGAGAAAGCTCTATGTTTAATTAGTCTCTCGTGTGTTGGCCTGGATGCAACTCGACGGGCTAAATTCGACACCGAGCGGCGTTAATGGGTTGGATTAGGGTTAAAAAAAATCGGATTTGGACTTGGATTTGGTTTATAATATTTGAATCTGATCAAAAATCAAATTAAGCTCGGATTCATGTGTTCTATATATATATTAAATAAAAAGTTGAAATCATAAAATTTTCCATCCAAACTCTTTCAACTTATTATCTTAATCTTATTTCAGTTTGTATTTCGTAATGATACATGCGTGATTGTTGTTTGATTATGTGTTTAAGATTATTTTTGTTTAATATTATTCTAAATATTATATTATAGCCCGGTAAACTCGATGGGCCCGATCAAACCCGAGTCCAATCAGACCCTCCGGACTTGGTCTTTGACTTGATATGTTAAACCCGATGTCGGATTGGGCTTGGGCTCGGACTAGGCTTATGATTCACGGGGTGGACTTTGGTTGACCTCAAGTCCGATCCAACCCGTCCGAGTTTCACCCCTACTCTCGTGCTAAAGATCAAAGGTCAGAGTCCTTGGTGCCTGCTTGGTAATAATATTTTTACCTATTTTAGAATTTTTTTTTAAATCGGTTGTTTATGAAGTGTTTAAAAAATCTTACTTAATTTTTTTTTGAGCCACTAGTTTTAGTCGGCTCAAAAATCTTCCAAAACTAGTGTAATCTAATTTATAATTTATAATTTTTTTTTGGTATCTTTATAGATATCCCAAATCGAAGTGTTTTGATAGTTTCTATTTTTCTTCCATTTATATCCTTATCAAAAAATATAACTACTAATATTCTATAGGGTCTAATGTATTTTTTCTTTCTCATATTTGTTTCTCTCGAGATCTCCATCTAAGGGCTACCATAGGTTGTGGGTTTTTTTATATTTTAATTTTGCGGTCCATTTTATGTGATAGTGAATAATTTCCATAAATTTTGCATTCTATTTGATGTTGTAGTAAATATTTTTCTCTCAATGTTTATGATTTACTAGTTGTCAAACTATTTAATGCTTATATGAGTATACAAGCTATTATTTGGAAGGACAATGATATAATATATTTTTTATGAGTGTTTTTGTTTATATATGAACATATAAATAAATTTATTGTTTCAAAAAACTTACAGAAGCGCTCTTTAATTAATTAACAAGTATGAATTAGATTGATTTAAAAGTCAGTAATTAAAATTATGTATAATCGAACCTCTCGTAGCTGTTCATAATGGATACTTTAAAAACCCCTCTCCGTTGTCCCAACAATTCCCAAGCAGTCCTTAAGGAATATATATAGAAGTGAATAATCATGACGTTCTACCTCTAGTAATTATCAGAATACTTGTTGTATTAGCAATTTAACAATAACTTAAGTTTCTAATCAATATCTATAACAATCATCTAACTGTTGATACCGGGCATTTCTACTTACTGTCGACCTAAATGCCAATGCATATTGAAAAACTAATAACAAACAATCTGTTGAAAGAACTAAAGACTTGGTCTAGAAAACAACTGGCCATTTCTTGACAAAGGGTGCTGCCAACTCTATACTCCCATAAATTCGTCTTAATGTTTGGTTTATAGAAAGAATTTGTACCACTTTGTTGTACATATGCTAAACTAATCTTAGGATTTTTTTGAGTTTTTGGTGCTCTTCCACTGTAGGCATTGCCTAGCTAGAGATGATGTCCTTTTCCCTTCACTTCTAACAATAATTAACCCAAACAAGATTTCTTTGAACTTTCTAATTATCGTAGTTGTTTTGACCGAGTCATTCTGATGTGACTTGCTGCATTTTATATAAATCCTGATAGTGCTGCCAACTCTATACTCAAATATCGAAGAAATGGGGCTAACTTCACAATCCAATGGTCCAAATCTTTATATTAAATGATTGGACGTAGGGAACATCACTCTTGACTCATAAATTGGAAGCATACATAATTAGTGCCAAAACTATAGTTTAGGAGATCCCGATTGGCTTACAGAAGTCTAATTGGCGAATCACAGTTCAATGGACAGTGTCCCTTAAGTTATGGGACATTGTTTGGAGCAAAAAGGAACATCGGATACGCACCCGAATCGAACTAGAAACACCTATATACTGACTACAAATGAGTTTGTCGCACCTATCTCAATTCTTGTAAATAGAGGAATTACATGAAATATTGAAGTCTCCAAAAGATATTGGCCATAAAAATTGTCGAAACCTTATGCAACATTCATTTTTGCATTGGTATTATACATAACTAGTAAAACCACGTGCGATGCACGAAAAATATAAAATAATTTTTTTCTAATCTTATCAAAATATAATTTAAAATTTTAAATTAAGATTTATTATATTTATATTTATATTTTAATTAAAATTTATAGAAATAAATTTAATTTAAATTTAATTATAATTTGTTATGGACATATGTGAATAAAAGAGAGGGTATTCCGTTATGCAAAAAAAAGAGCGTACTGATTTTAAGAAAAGGAAAGAAAGTTTTTAAAAAAATTATCTTCCGTAATTTCTAAAAAAATTGTCCATGATATACATACTGCTTAGACGGCTCAATCTTGAACCGTTTTAAAACCCCTTATATAGTGAAAGATATTAATATTACGAGATATTACGAGATACTCACATATGAGACTTTGGTCGATGTTAAAAAGAGAATCGGAATGAATGTTTGGGTACCATATATACAAAATCCATTAATATTTGGATCGGGTTCGGATTTTACATGAATCAAATACCATTAACAATTCTAGTCTTCCACCAACGAATATTCGTCTCATCATGTTGACATGCACTAGTTCATCCCCACATGTGGGATAAACGTGCCACATTCCTTGTTAACAAAGGCAAGTGGAGGTTGCTCGATAGGACCATATGTACTCCCAATTAATTTGTGGCAGCATTTCCATTCCCATCTCCATTTCGTTATCATTCCCACAATTATAGCTACTACAGAAAATTATTGTGCTTGTGACACACCAAACAATTTCAAGTTGCAGAGACTTCTCAACCGATTCAAATGCGACCGAGTTTGTTGTTTGATGGGGATATCGACACTAACATCCAGAAATCGTCTCTATTTAAGTCTGTACCGATGATTTGAACCTAGAAATTTAGAACCTATTTGTTGAAACTAGAAATTTAGAACCTAAAACAATATATGACGTTTCGTTGGACTTGGTCTATAATTGTAGAAATATCATAAAGAATAAAGATTCAAAAATCCTAAAGTAACTCAACATGAGTTACTAATTTTTAAAATTCATCAAAAATAAATAGTTAGATTACATGCATCTCATCTCTTATTTTCTTGTAAGAATCTGAACAAAAAAGTTAAGGACCTAAATACAGAGACGGATCAAGCAATTAGGTGGGGTGGGCTCCAACCCACCCCAAAAAAAAATTTACTCTTTTTTTTTCTATATATTTTATTTTTAAATAGATTAGCCCACTTATAGCCCACCCTACTCCATGGTAGCCAACTCTAATTTTAGTTTCTGGATCCGTTCCTGTCTAAATAGAAAAATAAATTCATGTGTTATAACCATATTGTAAGATCTTATTGTGAGTCTCTATTCGAACTGGTAAAGATTGTAGTTGTAATAAAACACACTAATACAGAATTTCAATAATAGAGGAGTTGGTTTTTCCGTTTTGTTTATTTGCCATTTGCATGCCTACTTGTGAGATTTAATAAAGCTAGAACTAGCAGCTGCCCCTGGTTTTCTTGCATCTGTCCTCTTGTTGGGTGCAACAAAGTTAAAAGCACTTAACCACTAGTTGGTATCCTTTTATAATGTTAACATCAATATAAACATAGCATGTGGAATGCATGTCACAACCACCACTCGAGCTTCACTTTATTCTCCATTTTTTAATCTAATGAGTAATGCTGTTCATTTAGACCCAGTCTCGCAGTTCAATCGGTCAGTTTTTGATAGGTTTCGATGGATAATTCGAACCTTGCTTTAACTTTCTGCATGAACTTCTCTCACAAAGGGGCTGTTTGGTTACATAAAACTGGACTGAAAGTGGAAGAAAAAATGAAACTCTGCTGAACTAGTGAGAGTTCAGATGTTTGGTTCAAAGCTGGAACTCCTTTGGATTTTCTTGATTTGATGGTGGTGCAGTTCCTGTCTCCCCTCCTTTTCTCCATTTCCACATCCGACCAATTTTGGTTGAAACTGGACTGAAAGTAGAAATGGAGAGAGAAAGTGACATAATTCTTTTGGAGAAAGTCAGAAGGAGAGAGATGCAGATCCAAGTAGCGGTGGTTTGGCTGATGCGGGCTCTCGACGGATCCAGTTGCGTCAACCCGCGGATGACCGGAGAGAGGTGCGTGTGCGGCGACGACGTCGGTGGCAGGGGAGGGGAGGGAGGCCCAAGGAGACGGACGATGCTACTGTGAGTTGTGGTGGTGGTGGTGGTGGCGGCGGCTTGATGGGGAAGGGGGACGAGGAGAGGATTGAAGTAATTTTTACATGAAGAAGAGGAGAAGAAGAGGTGGATGATGGAAAAATGAGTTTGATGTGGACGGAGTGGTGCCTGTTGCTTTCCTTCACATGACACATACTTTCTAATACCCAACAATTTACTAATTATATGAAAATTTAAATTTATGCAAAGTTTATGAGAATTTTATTTCAGAAAATAAGAATTTTATCTTTATTTTTGAAAATTTATATTAACTAAAATTAGATTTAATATTCAATACAAATTATTATTGGTATTATTATTATTATTATTATTATTATTATTATTATTATTATTATTATTATTATTCTTATTCTTATTATTATTATTATGATGGTAATTAATTTAATTATTAGTTACCATATCACCAACTCCAATATCTACTTACCATCCAAACAACCGATCGAACTACTTTTTTTTCTTCACTTACAACAACCATCCAAACACCAAACTCATTTTTCTTCCACTTGCAGCAGACAAAAAGTACTATATCCAAACACATTTTGGAAAGTGGAATGTATTGTAAGTGAAATGAGTTACACCTCATGAAAGTGCCACTTTCACACTTCCATACACCTACATCGAACCAAACAGGCCCAAAAGGTTGAAGTCGAAGCATAACTTTTTAGACTTTGTAAGTTGTGGGTATTGATAATTATAATAAACTAAAGAACATACCTCCATATTTCATGTTGCATTGGAGCAAGTACAATGATTAACTGTAGGGCGATGATGAATTTGGTCTGAACGATACGGGACATCGACAACGTCGGAGGACTGATAAAAAATAGTCACGATCTGAGCTGGCGTGGGCTAGAATGGGATGTCCGTACATGAAAACTCAATGGTTAGGACGTCGCGCGGACGGTCGAGGACCGGCACTATTCCATCACGGATATAAACGACGGCCGACCACGCGGCACGTCATGCGGCGGCGTAAGGACGTCAAAAAGACGTCGTAAGGATATTGTGCACATAGAACGGGTGGCTGAACGGCATCGGCTGTTGTAGGTGTCGTGAAGACGTCGGGGGCGCCTTCGACGTCGTGGACGAAGCGAGGCGTTGAGTTACAAGCGTCGAAAGACGTCACGGCCGTCTCATGGAGCTCTGGAGCCCGCGGAGTGTGCGAGGTGTGCGTGTGGGACGATGATGACAAAGCCAGTGCGGACAAGATCCGCACGAAGAGTCCGAAATGATATAACGGCCGGCTAAAAATTGTGTGCGAAAAAATACGATTTAACTGAACCTGTACGTGCTGAAAAAAAGAAAAATAAAATAAATTGATTAACTGTAGATCTACTCAGCCTGTTTAGGTTCATTGATTGGTGTGCACACAAGATGAAATATCTTATATTTGAAGAGCACAAAGATGCATAGTTACAACTTTGTCAGCGATTACACACCAGTCTTCCAATTTGATCATGGATCCAAATCATTCCACGGAAAGACCGTGAATAATTTGCTATAGGGCAGAACTCCTCTCTCTCTCTCTCTCGATAAAGATCGTA